>CAVMGG010000814.1:0-151452 GCA_963680895.1 Fragum sueziense | reverse complement strand
TCACTGGTGTCTGTAAAATGTATGTTTTTAGTAAATATAGGCCTATAAAAATGTATGCATTGTTAAGATATTTGTTTCTACTAACAACTTATGATAAGGGATTTTCCTTTTGCTTACAGAGTTTTTCTTGTAATTTCATTATATTTATTTACATTTTTATTGCTGGTTATTTTTACTATAATTGATATATTGTTATTATGTATTTTATTGTACATTTGTAGTATTTACATTATCATGTTATTTTTGCTGTTTTGTAAATTCATGAATATGTTTCTACTGTAGTTACTGTAATCCTATAGAGTTTCT
The DNA here is from genome assembly GCA_963680895.1 of Fragum sueziense. Classification (NCBI taxonomy): domain Eukaryota; kingdom Metazoa; phylum Mollusca; class Bivalvia; order Cardiida; family Cardiidae; genus Fragum; species Fragum sueziense. The sequence continues at coordinate 151,146 of CAVMGG010000814.1, read as the reverse complement.
CTTCTTGTTTCAGATCGAAGAAAATTATACAGAATTTCTCTTCTTGTTTCAGATCGAAGAAAATTATACAGAGTTTCTCTTCTTGTTTCAGATCGTAGAAAATTATACAGAATTTCTCTTCTTGTCTCAGATCGTAGAAAATTATACAGAATTTCTCTTCTTGTCTCAGATCGTAGAAAATTATACAGAGTTTCTCTTCTTGTCTCAGATCGTAGAAAATTATACAGAATTTCTCTTCTTGTCTCAGATCGTAGAAAATTATACAGAATTTCTCTTCTTGTTTCAGATCGTAGAAAAATAAACAGAATTTCTCTTCCTGTTTCAGATCGGAAAAAATCCTACAGAGTTTCTCTTCCTGTTTCAGATCGTAGAAAAATAAACAGAATTTCTCTTCCTGTTTCAGATCGGAAAAAATCCTACAGAGTTTCTCTTCTTGTTTCAGATCGTAGAAAATTATACAGAATTTCTCTTCTTGTTTCAGATCGTAGAAAAATAAACAGAATTTCTCTTCCTGTTTCAGATCGGAAAAAATCCTACAGAATTTCTCTTCTTGTTTCAGATCGTAGAAAATTATACAGGGTTTCTCTTCTTGTTTCAGATCAGAAAAAATCCTACAGAGTTTCTCTTCTTGTTTCAGATCGTAGAAAATTATACAGGGTTTCTCTTCTTGTTTCAGATCAGAAAAAATCCTACAGAATTCCTCTTCTTGTTTCAGACTTTCTTATAGTCTAGATAAATGACCTGGCAGAGCAGCCCTAGCTGTTAGCTAGTGATGCCCTGCCAGGTCATTTATCAAGAGCTATATCCTTCCTAATATGATGATGGCTGGGGGACTAGAAGTGGCCAGGAGACTAAAATGGGCTACTGCGACCTATGACCCAAGGAGACTAGAACCGGCTACTAGCGACTGATGACCCAGGAAGACTGGAACCAGCTACTAGCGAATGATGACCCAGGAAGACTGGAACCAGCTACTAGCGACTGATGGGTGATGACCCAGGAAGATGAGAACCAGCTACTAGCGACTGATGACCCGGGAAGACGAGAACCGGCTACTAGCGACTGATGACCCAGGAAGACGAGAACGGTCTACTAGTGACTTTGATGAATGGCAGATGAGAAAGGTTTGTTAGTTAATTCTCTGCTCCAGTCGGCGGCAATAACAACTTTTGTAAACATACTCAGTAATAACTTCAGATAATTTGTCACAAGTATAATTGATACTGCCTTTAGAACATTATGAAGCCGATTGTGTTGACAGTGTAACCAATGTATTACTGTAAATAATGTTGCCTCTAATGTTCAACTCCATGGAGTTGGCAGTATAACCAATGCATCAGCCTAAGCATTGTGAAAAATTCCCATGGCATTAAGGAGTGACCCTATCCAACAGTTTGCTTTCAGGCGGTCATTGTACAATAGAAAATTGTCCAAGAAATTTTTATCTCAGCATGCAGAGAGCTGTTAGATGTGTTAAGTAATAGTTGATATTTCAGTATTTCTGTATCTGCTCTTTGGCATATTTTTTGCTTTATTTGCAGGACTACTTTCTGCAGATTCTTGTCAAAATGTATGTGTAGTTGGGCCAAAGACAGACATTTTAATCCTTTCCCAAACAAGAACAGGTTTTGACGTCCATAATAGGAAAAGGTTGGGAAAACATTGAGACAAAAGAAGAAACTGCTGGTTATCAGCAGTTTCTTCTTTTGTTTCAATATTTTCCTTGCTGTTTTGTACACAAATCATAGCTTTCTCAACCTCCATTTTGTCGTCTACAGTGGCGTTAAAACTGGAACACCCTAAAATTTTGTCGTTTCGGAAAGGGTTAAATGAAAGTATATGGTGGTCCTGTACTATGTTGTATATTTCAGATTTTCCGTAACAACCTTTACACGGTCGATAACCCATATGAAACATTCACACCCAAAAACTGTCCACTTCAAGGTATGTTTCTCAGCTTATTCTCTACGGATTTTGACAATAAAGTACACCATTGCGCATTTGAGAGGGCTATTCCCGGTTCTAACTCAATCTGGACCGAATCCCTTGATTTCTACAAACATTCGAGCGAAAGTATTTTTCGGAGCAAAAGGAATATAGGAAATGTTCACATATAGTGTTAAATTGGAAGTTTTGGCTTTATCTGTCGATTTACACAAAATGAATTGTATTATGTATGCATATATCATCTAGTTAATTTATTCTTTGAAAATCCTAGAGAATTGGTCAGAAAAGTCTTGTTTAAAATGTGACAAGTGAAAGAACACACCTGATTAAAAAAGGGAAGCATAAATAAGAGAGGCTATGGTCATTTTAGGGGTAACCCTTCCCCAAACAAGACCTGTTTTTGACATCCCTTATAGAAATGGGGTAGATTTGAAAAAATATTGAGACAAAATCAGAAAATGCTGACACCAGCATTTTCTTCCTTTGCCTCAATACTTGCTGTAAACAATTTAAATCTTTATCAACGTTCGTTTGGTCACTTCAGCAGCTTTTGAATTTGGGGTATATAGTTAATGTGCTCCGTGGAAGGGACACTATAATTCCAATATACTTGTAGGCATTCCATCCGTACAACAAGCTGTGTGTGAACCCAGACCAACTTATGTTTGAATCAAGCTCTAAAACTGCCAAAGGAGAAAATGTGTTAGACTGAACCGATGCATCAGCCATACTGAAGGTCCGGACTGCTTAACCCATCTTTACGAGTAAGTTTCTTTTGAATCATTCTAAATGTCTAAGTTTTTAGGTTTCCATTATGGGTTAGTGTAACTGTTTTTGGGGTAGAGTGTGTTCATTGAAAATGGAAAGTTGTGGGTCTGACTATTTCTTGAGTGCTTGAAAAGGGGAAGGGGGATTTTAATTTTGTTTTGTACATTTCGGTCACCTATCAGACCATCGGAACATCTGTCATGATGTTGGCAGATTTTGTGTGTGCTTGTGTGTTATCCCTTTCCCAAACAAGATCTGGATCTCCAATAGAAAAGGCTTGGGAAAACATTGAGACAAAAGAAGAAACTGCTGATAACCAGCAGTTTCTCCTTTTGTCTCAATATTTTCTCTGCTATATGGTACGCAAATTCCTATCTTTTAATATCTTGTAATATTCTATCTTCTATGTCTATCTTTTAATATTTTGTAGTCTACGGCAGCTTTTAACCCAGTCCCACACAATGACTCTTTTTTTACTCCCAACAAAATAATAGCCATGGAAAACATCGTGGAAAATGAAGAAATTCCTTGTGACAAGAATTTTTTTCATTTCCCACTATGTTTTCCATCCAAAAATACCCCAAAATTAAACTTTTGATTCACTTGAAATTGTCGTCTCCAGGATCTTTCAATATGGACCACCATAATATTTTGTCGTTTGGTAATGGGTTAAATAGGACCACCCTACAGTTTTATCGTTTGGGAAAGGGTTAAAATATTTGAAGTTGTTGTTGTTGTTGATGATGATGATGATGATGTGATTCTTCAGAAAAATCGATTTCTTTTGGTAATGAAGCCCGTAAGTACGCTTCTGTTAACCCTTTCCCAAATGGAAAAAAATAGGAAGGTCTATTTCAAAAGCTGCAGCAGACATCGAAATGGATGTTGAAAAAGACTGGATTTGTATTGAATATAGCTCTGAAAGTATTGGGGCAAAAGGAGAAACTGTTGTTATCATCAGTTTCTTTTGTCTCAATGTTTTTCCTGAGCCTTTTCTACTACGGACGTTAAAACCAGGCCCTGGTTTCTCAAAAAAAACTTAAGTACATGTAGATCTACATACTCATGAGTACATGCTCAACTTCAATGGAATTCTCTAATGTTGAAGGGTATTCGATTGAAGTGCACATGGATTTTGTGTGATTTGAGTGTGGTGCTCAGATTTGAGCATGAGAGCATACTTAAGTATTTTCGAGAAACCTGGGCCTGGTCTTGTTTGGGAAAGGGTTGAATGCTTCACATTTCTAGACAGACTGGTCACTGAGCCTAACTTCCAGAATTGCTTTCAACAGGCATTCAACAGTCAGTTTCTTTCAATTTCAGACAACAAATCCCATGAAGGAATTTAGAGTTATACCACCAGTCGCCTACACCAACCAGGGAGCCGACGAGAGAACCATGTGGACAGTAGGAGCAGTTCCCTGAGTAACATTCGACTGTATCAGTAATTACATTATGTCAGGTAGGTGCTTTATACATGTATATATTTAGTCACATCTCCTTAATTTTGTTATTACTTTTGTACATCTCGCCTTCAAGTGCTTTGCGAAAGCAGTTAGGGCTTGTTGTCTGGGCTATTCACGCTGGGGATTGTGCATCATGGTATGGATACCATATAGGGCCAAATTAGCACTGCTTCAGGTAAGAAATTGTGCAATAAATTTCTTATTTCTGAATCAATTTGTTTGTTGCATTTTTTCTGATTCATCATAGACAAAGTCTGGCTTAACCCATTACCACAGTGATACCTTTTGATTCCACACAAGAAAAATGCTTTGTAAAACATCATGGAAAATAGGCATCATGGAAAATGAAAAAAATTAAAGTAAATTCTTCATTTCCCACAATGTTTTCTACACATAATGACCAAACAGTCTAAAATTTCAGTACACTTGAAATTATCGTCTGCAACACCATTGATTTTTTACCAGTCTGAAATATTGCTGTCTGGTTAAATTCATAATAGGGAAAGGTTTTGTCGGGTTAACCACGAGGTAATTGTGGACAAACAAAATTATTTTGTAGGTGTTGTTATAAAATCTCTCAACTACGGCTTGATTCAAGCCGTAGTTACGAGATTTTATAACAGCGCTAATGGATTATCAAAACATAATGGTAAATCCGTTCTATTTATATCACAAAATTCTTTGCTCTTCTGTTGCCCAGATTGTAGTGGCCGTCTTCTCTCTTCTTCAGGCTGTCGGAGCGAAGAGATTGACCTGACTTCTCCCTGGTTGAATCCTGTATTGGTTGGCCTTTGGACGTGCTTGTTCCAGGCTTTGGATGGTGATGAGCTTTTCTTCTACTTCAATTGGTCTTGGTAATAAAGGTCCCGACAGCTCATGTTTTACGTTCGCTTTTAACAATTCTGGTAAGTTTGAATTAATTAACCCTTTTCCAAACAAGACCTGCTTTTGACGTCCCTAATAGAATAGGCTTTGGAAAACATTGAGGCAAAAGAAGAAACTGCTAATTGATTCGTCAAAAAATGTGAGTGTGGCAGGGTGGGGCTTATCAGACTTGGAGAAAGCATGAGATAATTCTTTAAAAATCAACTATTTTACTTTCTGAGTAAGAAACATTGTGGGAAATTAATAAATTGCTTGTCACAAGCAATTTATTCATTTTCCACACAGTTTTCTTGAGGGGCGTCAAAAAGCAAGGCATGGAGGGGGGGCGCTTTTTGGACTTAGCAAAATCATGAAACAACTCTTAAAAAGAATCAACCATTGAGCTAATTCATGCCCATCTATACAGAATAAATTAAAACAAAATCATACAAAATTGTTTTCAAATGGATAGTTCTCAGTTTTAGGCCTTTGAATTTGACAAAATGGCCATTGTCACTCTTGTTTGAGTGACTGTTTACAATGTGTGTTCATGAATTTTTGATTCAAAAAATCAAAAAATGTGGGCGTGGCAGGGTGGGGCTTATCAGAAATTGTTAAACAATTCTTCAAAAATCTTCTTCTCCTTAACCACTGAGTCAATTTTTACCAAACTTGGCAGAAATGTTCTTAGGTGACCCTTTTCAAAACTTTTTTTCCAATTTTTAGCTCGACTTTTCGAAGAAAATGAGAGCTTATACTGTCACCTGGGTGTTGGCGTTGGTGTTGCAACAAAGGTTAAAGTTTTTTCAAATATCAATGACTTCCATACTATCAAAGGGATTCAACCCAAACTTGGAATACATATTCACCATCACACCCTCTACTTTACTACTAGGGCCCCATGACCCTGGCTCCACTATATTTGGAGTTATGCCCCCTTTATACTTAGAAAATAGCGTCGGCATAATGCATTGGTTAAGTTGTTATGTGCAACTCATATCTCTGTTTCTACTTATGCTATTGCTCTGAAACTTTGCACATGCTTTTGTGACCATACTGTGTCTAAGCAACTTAGAAAAGTCGAGCGTGCTGTCTTATGGACAGCTCTTGTTGATTCGTCAAAAAATGTGGGTGTGGCAAGGGGGGCTTATCCACTTATCAGACTTAGAGAAATCATGAAAAAAATCTTTAAAAATTAACCATTGGTCTGTTGAAAAACTCAGATTCATGGCCCTCGGGTCCTCTTGTTTGGTCTTTTTTGGTAGAAAACAGTGTGGAAAATGAAGAAATTGCGTCTAACAAGCAATTTCTTCTTTTTCCACAATGTCTTTCAAAGCCTTTCTCTTGTGGGTCGTCAAAAAGCGTCAATATGAGTTAATGGGTTAACTCATTCACAAACAAGACCTGGTTTTGACATTCCCATGGGAATAGGCTTAGAAAAACATTTAGACACTATAGTACTATATTGTACACAATCTTTTCTTTTATTAAAATGTTTGTCGTTTGTAGCAGCTTTCAAATTGGACAACCCTAAGATTTCGTCTTTTGGTATATGGTTAAACTAAGGTGTCACACCATTATCATATTTCACTCTTTTTACATTTATATAGAGAATGGGCTACCAGCTACTAACGAAAGATGATGACAGGGATTGTAACAAACAAACGCCTCCAGGTCAGTTCAGGCCTGCCTCGCTTTCTCTTTCCTTGAGGATTCCAAACCAGAGCTTGTCGGGTGATGCTTGTTGGCTCTCGTCGTCGAATGCAACCATGGCCGGTCCCAAGTCCGTGCTGAGAAATGCAGAGGGTTGGGCTAGGGCTAGCAACCCTTTCCCGTAAAAAATAGCTGGCTACGGAAACTGAAGCTACAGAAACACTGGAGTACCTGGTTTGATCCCTCACCAATCCAGTTTTTCAGACAATAATCTTTATAAGCAGTTTTACCATTCTTAATGCATATCGTAATTTGTGTTAAGATAAAGAACTGTAGTGTTCAAGTCTTTAACAAATAAAATGTTTTGTTCTGTTTTGTAAAATATGAACATGTCTTGCCAAAAGGTTAGTGCCATATAAAATGAACTGTTTTGTTTACATTGTCGCTTTTAAACAAAAACCTTGTAACTGCAGCTTGTTTTAAGCTGCAGTTATGAGGGTTGTTTTGAAAAGCAGCAATATATTCAGGAGTCAGAATCTAGAAAAAGGGTTTGAGACCAACCTGGATCCAGATCTGCCTGTTTATACACAGTCTGATCAAGATCCATGCTGTTCTCTAACAGCTTCATTATGTTAAACCCTTTCCAACTTTCTGACTCCCCTAAAAAAGGCTTTGGAAAACATTGTGGAAATTAAAGAATTGCTTGTGACAAGCAATTTCTTAATTTATCCACAATGTTTTCTACACAGGTATACCAAAGGAATGTTAAATTTCATTCACTTGAAAGTGTCATCAATCAAGTGATTATGGAAGAAAACCTAAAGATTGCATTGTTGTCTCATTACCAACCGGCAAAACTTTGGACTGTTCCAAATTCAAAGATGATGCAGACGACAATTTCAAATGAACAAAATTTATATATTTTTTTTCTATTTGGGTAGAAAACATTGTGGGAAATGAAGAAATTGCTTGTCTGGTCAGGCATCGAAAAGCGTCAATGTGTGGTAATGTGTTATCTAAATTTCAAAGGTCATAATGCACAACTAGGCATGATCAGAATTCTTTATACCAAATTTAAACTTATTCTGAATTAACCCTTTCCCAAACAAGACCTGGTTTTGACATACCTTTTAAAAAAGGTTAGGGAAAACATTTAGGAGCATGAAATAAATGCTGATGATCAACATTTTCTCCTTTTGCCTATATATTTTCACTACTATATTACAAATAAATCAAATCTTCATCAACATCCATTTTATGGTCTACATATGCTTTCAAATTCTGCAGTTTGGGAAAAGGTTAATTGGTAGAACTCACACATACATGAAATAGCTATGGTCTTTTTATACCCCCTTGTATTATGTTATGGCCCAGGTCGTCTGTCTATCTGTCTGTCCGTCTGTCCCTCTGTTAGCAATTTTTTGTGTGCACAACTCCTCCTACAGTTTTGATCAGAATTTGATCACACTTGCCACAATGATTTTCCATGGTGTCTACTTGTGCACACCACTTACGGAATTCAGATAACTCCTTTCGTTCTTGAATTATCTGCCCTTGAATTGAAAAAATGGCCATTTTTACTGACAAGCCCCTCTCAGGTGTATATGCGCCGCTCTGCGAAGCTCTTGTTGAATATTTTCATGCTCCCGTTTCAAAAGATCGGGGCCATATTGTTTCAATGTTGTCTGTCTGTCCGTCCATCTGTCTATCTGTCTGTTAGTCTGAAATTTAATATTGAAACTTAACATCAGCCTTTTAGGGGCCATTGGTGTTTCACAAACACATCTTGTAAGGTAAATAAAGACATAACAATTCATATTGTCTAAAGAATTCAAGCAATACAATTGTATAATTTAAAAAAAATGATGTAATTAAAACCCTTCTAAATGCTATGATTATTTTGGTGTTATTTTTTATGCCTTACTTGAAAGATCAGTGTGTGTATCATTTTACCATCCATATGTCTATCATATGTGCGTAATATGAAAACCCACAACCATCTTGATATTAGTCCATGTCCTTTATAGCCTTTTCCAAACAGCAAAAATGAGGCTGTACTCATAATTCAAGGGTGGTCATAAAGATAGAATTTGAACACAAAGTGGCACAAAAATATTGAGGCAAAATGGAGGAAATGCTGGTTATGAGCATTTTTTTTCTTTTGTCTCAATGTTTTTGAATGCCTTTTATTTAAATTTTTGCTAGGGATGTAGCAAAGAAAATATTGAGACTAAATGAACAAAAATGTGTAATCGGTATTTTCTTCTGTTTGTCTGTTTTCTATATTTCTTGTGGGATGCCAAACCCAGGACTGTTTTGGAAATCATGAAGAAGTTTTCATAGCTCTCCATATAACATAGAAAGAATAAATAATGTATATGTGACCAGCCACGCTAAAAGGGACCTTATGTTGATTTTAACCCAATCCCGCATTATGCTGCTGTTTGATACCCCACAAGAAGAGACTGGACACCATTGTGGAAAATGGAACAATTGCTTGTGACAAGTAATTGCTTCATTTTCCAAAATATTTTCTACTCAGATAAAAAAATTCTATTGGATTTTTGTCGTTTGCTATACCGGTACCTTTGAAATTGCACAAGTATAGGATTTTGCCTCCATTCAACCCTCTCAAAAAACAGGGGCCTGTTTCATCAAAATATTTAAGACACATTTTTGACTTACCAAGGTCTTGAAACTGCATAAAGCAGGTCTTGATAAATTGGTGATACACGTTTCTTGTCCTAAACTTGTCGTAAGTGATCGGTAAGACAAAAATATGTTTTAAATGTTTTGATGAAACTGGCCCCTGGTTTTGACGGCCTTAATAGAAAAGGCTTGGGAACATTGAAACAAAAGAAGAAACTGCTGATAATCACCAGTTTCTCCTTTTGTCTCAATACCACCCATGCAATATTTTACACAAGTTTGGGAAAGGGTTAATTGGTTTTCACTCTCCCAAAAGAAATTTTAGACCCCAAATGGGTAAACGTAGGGGTTGCTGGTTCGATCCCCTGCTTCTCCTTTCGCATGAGACTTTAAACCAAGGTCACGTCTCCATATGACCTTAGCTATTGAGTGGGACGTAAAACTCCATACAATCCAATCCAAATGGGTAATGCAGATCCCCAACAGCTCAGTCCATAACCTCTGAGTCTGTCAATCCAGGGGTCGCGAGTTCGAACCCAGGCTTGTTGACAGTTGACAAAGTCCTCTCGCCAACAAATGTGAATCATTTAAATATGAGAGAGCAGCTGGAGGCTTGATTTGGATATTGTGTTGGTACTGTTGAGAGAAATAACAGGAATGCACAATTAGGTGCTCCAGTCGCGTCAGTATGTCCACAGCAGTTGAAAATAGTGTTTAACCTTAATAAATCAAAACCAAATTGGAAAACTGCTGCTAACGAAAAATGGGTGTAAGTGACTATGGAATTTCTATACATAATAACACAGAAAATGTTGAGTGAAAAGGATAAAATGCTGATTCGTCATTTTCTACTTTTCCTTCAATGAGTTCTGAACCTTGGGTAAGGATGTTGTGGTATGAGAAACAAAGGGAATCCATGGTTAGGTACTTCAGTCGCTGCAAAATTACCATAGTTGAAAATGGTATTAAACTCCAATCATCCATCCTAGTTGAAAGCTGCTACAGAAAACAACATTGCACAGAAAATGTTGAAACAAAAGGACAGAATGCTGCTTATCAGCATTTTTTTCTTTTGCCTTAATGCTTTCCCAAGCCTTTTCTGATGAAAAATTATCGGTTGCAGACGGCAAAATTAACCCTGTCCCGGCTGAGCCCACATAGCTAAGTCGATAACGTTTGTCAATCCAGGGGTCTTGAGTTCGAACCCTGGCTTGGACAGTATCCATTCTGACATTTGACGAAAGTCATTTGTCTCTCACCAATGGGTGTGAATCATCTATGTGAGAGAGTAGATGGAGGCTCGGTTTGAATATTGTGGTGGTAGTGGTGAGAGAAATACCAGGAATCCATGGTTACCTGCTCCAGTCGTTACGATATGACCATAGCATTTGAAAACTGCGCTAAACCCCAAAAAACAAATCAAATTAACCCTTTCCCAAACAGCAGACCACAAAAAAGATGTTGATAAAGATTGGACTGTTATAACATAATATAATAACATTGAGGATATTGAGGACAGAGGGACGGACGACAGACTGAGGGACCACAATAGCTCACCTTGAGCACTTCCTGCTCAGGTGAGCTAAAAACATGTTAGTATAGAGACGCACATGCAAATGATCTCGTTACAATTACATAGCAATTCTAATTATCATCAATGATTTCGTTTTGACAGTCTTATCTATAATTAGCAATTTTCCCATGACTTGTTGTGAGGGAGTCAAAAGGCGTCACTGTGCAGTAAAGGGTTAAGAAGATGTATCTATCATTGATACATAGTTAGTCAGATTAATGACGGAATAATTCATAAAAAACAAAATGTAAACATCGGTCACTCCTGATTGTCATACTATCAGTATATTCTGCTTTTATTCACCTTTCTTGGTGTGGCTAAGCAAAGAGGTTATTCGACGAGTTTACTTCTCGATATCTTGGTTAATATAAGAGAAAAGCGTGCGGCACGAGCATGAACACATTTCGTAATTGAAAGAATGTGCAATTGTAAAATGTGTTGTTATAGAACCTCGTAACTACAGCTTGATTCACACTGTAGTTAAAATGTTTGCCATAATACCGATGATTTACCGCTAATTGAGAAGGCTGTTTCTCCCCAAGCTTAAATGTAATAAACCATTTACTAGGCTCCGCCCTGTTTCCCGAATAAAAACAGAATATACAGAAGTTTCATGTTTATCAACATCCCCTTTGCAGTGCACAGCAGCATTCATATTGGAGAGGTCATAATTCATCTCTGTAAGCCTGTCCCAAACAGCAAACTTGTAAGATGATCCAATTCATAAGCTGCTGCAGACGACAAAAGGGATGTTGCTACAGATAAAATTTGTGTATAAGATGGTACTGAAAATATTGAGACAAAAGGAGAAACTGCTGGTCATCAGTGGTTTCTTCTTTTGTCTCAATGTTTTGCCAAGCTGTTTATAATAGAGATGCCAAAACCAGGTCTTGTTTGGGAAACATGGGAAAGGGTTAAGAAACTGTCAAGGGATATAACCTCACTTTGTTCCTTATTTATTGATATAGCAGTTATTACCCCTGACTTTTAGATGATAGTATATGGATTGTATGTGGACTGCAGCTAAAAAGCCCTGAAGGGCTTGAGTGGCTCCACAGCTGTTAATTTCTTTTAATATTCAATCCAAGTTTTGATAAACATAGATATACAAAACGTGTGGTTCTTATAGCAAAGAAAAAGAAACTATATGTTTGCCATTTGAGAAAGGGTTAAAGGAAATGGGAGAACATTCCTGATAAGGGACTCAAATTTTATCAGAAAGGATGATTGGCGCGACCGGGGAACCAACCCAAGACCTCAACAGTGGGTCTGATGTGCTACCAACTGCTCCATGGCCTCTATTGTTTGAGCGACAACTAACCTTTGCCAAATGTTAGATAGGATATTGGATAAGCCGGGATTTAACCCTGTCCCAAACGACAAAATTTTAGGGTGATCCACTTCAAAAACTGCCACAAATGACAAAATGCATGTTATTAAAGATAGGATTTGTGTAACAAGAGTGCCTGAAAGGCACTGATATCGCTCACCTGAGTTCTTCCTGTATTTGATGGTGTCTACATTTTTTGACAAATCAAAAAATTAATGAACACACATTGAAAACAGTCACTCAAGAAACAGATCTGCCAGGTTTGGTTTAAATTTGACCAATGGTTGATTTTTAAAGAATTTTTTCATGATTTCTTTAAGTCTGATAAGCCCCACCCTGCCACGCCCACATTTTTTGACGAATCAAAAATTTGAAAACAATTTTGAAAAGGATCATCCAAGTAACATTTCTGCCAAGTTTGGTAAAAATTGAACCATTGGTTAAGGAGAAGAAGATTTTTTAAGAATTACTTAACGATTTCTCTAATTCTGATAAGCTTCACCCTGCCACGCCCTCATTTTTTGACGAATTAAAAATTCATCAACAGGCAGTAAAGACAGTCACTCAAGGAACATTCCAGCCAAGATTGGTACAAATTGGATCAACATTTGATTTTTAAAGAATTATTTAACAATTTCTCCAAGTCTGATAAGCCCCGCCCTGCCACGCCCACATTTTTTGACGAATCAAAAATTTGAAAACAAGTTTTGAAAAGGGTCACCTAGGGTACATGCCTGCCAAGTTTGGTAAGAATTGGCCCAGTGGTTAAGGAGGAGAAGATGTTTAAAGAAATTGTTTACGACTTCCGACGCACGAGGGACACAGGGTGATCACAAAAGCTCACCTTGAGCATGTTGCTCAGGTGAGCTAAAAATGGCATAGAAAATATTGAGACAAAAGGAGAAACTGCTGGTTATCAGCAGTTTTTTCTTTTGTTTCAATGTTTTCTCAAGCCTTTTCTATCAGGGACGTCAAAATCAGGTCTTGTTTGGGAAAGGGTTAACCAATTCCCAAACAAGACCTTGGGCCTGTTTTATCAATGATTGTATGATTTCTTTGTTTTGCGTAATTACTTGAAACAATCCTGATTGCTTCAATCATATTTCTGTAGATGTCTTCTTACACAAAAACATGGTCGTAAGATCATTGATAATACAGGCCCCATTTTTGATGTCTCAGAGAACAGGCTTAGGTAAACATACAGGCAAAAGAAGAAAATACTGACACTCAGCATTTTCTCCTTTTGCCTCAATATTTTCTTGGCTATGTTATTCACCAATTTTACCTTTAGTAACATCCATTTGTTCAGCAGTAGCAGCTTTCAGATTGGATCATCCTAAAATTTCATTGTTTTGGAAACTCACACAGGTCTTAGAGATCCCTGGATCACAGTCTATCCCTTACCAAAATGTCAAAATTTCAGGGTGGTCCAATTTGAAAACTCACAGTTGCAAATGACAAAATGGATGTTGCACAGAAAGCATTGAGCCTTTTCAATTACATGCAGGGACAATATAAAATTTAATTTTCGAGCGATTTCATGAATTACCCCCTTTTTATTTCCATTGATAGCATAGGGCCATATTTTAATTGACACAATCAGTAATGTAAGTTTATCGATCTATTGATTGAATGGTGTTTAAGCCATTACCCGAAGGCAAAATTTTAGGCTGGTCCAAATTCAAAGATGTTGCAGATGACAATGTCAAGTGAATGGAGTTTCAAATTTTGGGGTCTTTTTTTCAAGAGAAAACATTGTGGGAAATGAATTTCTTCATTTTCCACAGTGTTTTCCCAATCTTTTATCTTGTACGGCGTCAAAAGGCGTCATTATGTAGGGATAGTTTAATGCTTCTTTCAACTACTTTAATCACATTGCAGGGGCTGGAGCACCTAACCATGGATTCCTGACATGTTTTCATCAGTACTTACACAAAATCCAATCCAAACCTCAAGCTGCTCTCACTTAGATGATTTACATCCATTGGGGAAACAAATGACTTATGTCAAAAGTAAGAATGGACATTGGCCTAGCTGGGATTTAAACCCATGACAATCAAGTTTACCGATGTTAGCTTAAGGTACACAGCCCATCATTAAAAACACCACTTTCTAGCCATATGAAATGCATCAGATTACACACACTTGTAAATACATTTCACATAAGTTGATTCATTGTGCCAGATTTCAAGATTATGCTTCAAGAAGAAATAATTTACAAATATTATTTTACTCTATATCCATATGCAAGGGAGGTAATTTTGAACATTTTTGACAAATATTTCCATAAGTATGCATTAATTAAAAATTCTAAACCGTTCAAAATGCTTATGTTTGCATTTGGAATGGAAATGTAACAAAGTTTAGGAATTACTGGAATTTTTCAAATTTTGCCTCTGGCTCTTCAGTGCTAATGATGGGTTGTACCTTAATTAGTTTCTAATGTAACGAGTAAACAAATAACAAACAGAAACCTTTCTATTCATCTTTTAATAGGCTATCACAAAAAAATTATAGCAACAATACAAAATATTAAATAGTCTATGATTTGTTCATGTGTTTTAGATTCAAAAGTATAACACATAATATTAATCAATCAAATATGCAAAACAAAATTTCAAGCATAAGGCCTTCATATTGTTGGTTCTATTTAAAAATTCTGTGACTACAACTTATTCAAGCTGTATTTACTGCATATTTGAACATGTTCAATGATACATTATTCATTTACGCTCTCAAAAAGAGAACAAAAGTTGTCCGCGGACAACGTAGCTTGCCTTTCCGAGAGCTTGTCACATAAGAAAGGTCAATGTCATAAGATCATGATCCCAAATGAAAGGTCTTGAGTAACCATGTGTGAAATATCAGGCCTTTCTTTCTACTAGTATGTTAATGTTTGAAAAGTAGGTCAAACTCCAAGGTCAAAGTCTCCAAGTCAAAGGTCAGGGTTCAAAATCTCATAGTTCATAAGATATAGACCAGTTTGTCAATCCCTTTCCCAAACATGAACGGGTTTTGATGTCTCAAATAGAAAAGGCTTGAGAAAACATTGAGACAAAAGAAGAAACAGTTACTGCTGATAACCAGCAGTTTCTCCTTTTGTCTAAATATTTTCTGTACCATATTTTACACAAATCCTTTCTTTAATAACAACCATTTTGTTTTTTGTGACAGTTTTGAAGTGGATCACCCTAAAATTTTGTCGTTTGGGAAAGGGCTATGGAAAAGATGCCGACGCCGACAGCAACACAAGGGCTGTGACATTAGTTCTCAGACATAAAATCCCTGGGAGCTAAAATATATTTCAAAAGATTAAATTTTTGCCATTCTGATCTCTACAATTTGGTACATTTTATAAACAATGAATACTTTTTCTTCTTGAGATTCCTATCTAATTGCTAGGACAGTACAAAACCAGTGAATCCTTTCCCAAACAATACTTTTTAAGGGGATTTCCAATTTGAAATGAAGATGACAAAAGGGATGTTGTAAAAGATAGAATTTGTGTATAATACAACATAGAAAATATGGAAACAAAAGGAGAAACTGCTGGTTATCAGCAGTTTCTTCTTTTGTTTCAATGTTTTCCCAAGCCATTTTTTTAGGGACATTAAAACCAGGCCCCGGTTTCTCGAAAAAACTTAAGTATATTCTCATGAGAACATTCTCAACTTCAAAGGGATACTCTTCAACGTTGAAGGGTATTCGATTGAAGTTCACGTGGATTTTGTGCGATTTGAGCATGGTGCTCAGATTTGAGCATGAGAACGTACTAAGTTTTTTCGAAAAACTGGGGCCAGGTCTTGTTTGGGAAAGGGATGATTGGGAATGATGAAGTTGAATGGACATAGGCACTTTGAGACAAAATAACACATCTTGTAATCAACCTTTTCTCAGCAATACATAAGGGTGGTCAAAAGATGTTGCAGACGACAATTACAAGTGAATGAAATTTCACATTTTTTGGTCTTTCTGGGTAAACAAGAGCCGTCAGAGACGGACAATGCTCCCCGAATAAGGCATTGTCACAATAAATATATGCCATGCAGAGCTAATATAAAGCTAACAAATGTTAAGCCCCCTTTTTGCATGACATATTTTGTATACGCAAATTTTAAATAGTTTATTGTCAAGGGCATCTGATTTGCTACTCAAATATGAAATTTCATCAAATTCTGACCATTAGACTAGGAGAAATTAGAGAAAAACTGTATTTAACCTTAAGTCCCCTTTTCCCATGACGAGGCCTCAAATCCAAAAACCGGGAAAAGTACATCGGCATTTTGTCATAGGGAGTTCACATGGTAAGTTTCATTTGATTTGGCCCAAGGGTTATGGAGAAATCGCTTCGGACGGACGGACGGATGGGACGGACGGACGGACGGACAGACAAAGCGGCGACTATATGCTCTCCCTTCGGGGAGCATAAAAACGCTGTGGGCAATTACCCACAATGTTTTCTACCAAGAAATAAAGAAAATGTAAAATTTCTGTTATGTTACGTAGTCAGGATTTTCTTCTCTTGCCTTAATATTTTCCTGTATATTTCCTATGTTGAAGGAATAAATTGTTTGGGATAGGGTTGAGAAGCTGCCAAAACAAGCTCAAAGCCATTTAGACTGTTTAACCCATTACCAGATGACAAAAATTAGACTTGTCCAAATTCAAAGATGATGCAGACGACGGTTTTGAGAGAATGGAATTTAACATATTTTGGACTTTTTGGATAGAAAACATAGTGGAAAATGAAGACATTGCTTGTCACAAGCAATGTTTTCATTTTCCACAATGTTTTCCAAATTATTTATCTTATGGGGCGTCAAAAAGTGTCACTGTACGGAAATGGGATAAATATATCAACTATTGGGTATGACACATACACAATGAGGCAAACAGATCAAATAGCATTTACAAACAGGGCTGAAACGAGTACTCAGTTTGTACTTATGGGTACCCAGATAAAACAAAAACATACAATTTATGGGTTTGGGTGACAAAATCAGATTACAATGTAGGCGCAATCAACCAATAGGAATCTGCAGACGAGATGACTCAGCCGAGTCAACTAGCCTGCATGTTCCTATTGGTGGATTTCTTTGTTTCCAAATAAGTCCCTTTTCTAAATTAAGGTAGAATACCCCTAATGAGATATACACCACAATGGTATTATTCTGGCAACATCGAAGACATTCGCCCATCGTTACTACTGTGCCCAAATTGGTTCAGATATGCAACAACGCCGCTCAAAAAACGCCAACGTTTTTTGAATTTCAAAATGGCCACATTACAGATATTCTACCTTAAATGTGATCACTGACAACATGTTGCACATTATTTTCAGAATGACAAAGTTCTTTTTACTATGTAGATAGGTTAATTATCAATACAAGTTCATAACCAAAAAGGCAAAAATTACATTCTTATAAAGAATCCTGACCTTTACCGGAAGAAGAAAATAGCAAAGGAATGTCAGGTAATCAATTTGTTCCTGTGTACAGGCGATTTTGTACCCTTTCTGTGCAAATTTGGGTACTTGTTTCAGTCCTATTTATAAATGAAAACTAGATCTACCACTAAACGATAGAAACAGGCTGATAAATAAGCTGTGTCCTATTGTATCCCACAAAAAAGATAATATGAACCGGGATCTGGAAAAACATCCCTTATAGCATTTATAAGAATTGGGTTTGAAGATCAGCCTGTTGTCAAATGGAGTCAAATATGCATCAATGCTGCTCTCTTTAAGTTACTACAGGTCATGAAGAAGCTATTGGAGAACAATATGGGTCCTGATCAGACTGTGCGTATGCACAGGCTGATCTGGATCTATGTTGAGCTTAAAAGCCTTAAGGGACGTTTTTCCAGATCCTGGATCATATGGTAATTGTGGATATCAAAACTTAGCACATTAAAAATGTATAATTGGACTTGAACAAAAGCACTTTTTTCTTAATCACAAATAAATCCCATACACCCAATAACTAGCTGCTTTAGTACAAAGTATGTAGATACTAAATATAGCACATTACATATGAGATCTTAACGTAAACTATAGCTAAACAACATGTTGCTTACACTTGATTAACAAGGCTAAACATTCAGAGTTTGATTTTCACAAAGTCCCTATCATACAACCAAGTCAAAAATCAGTGTTGAACATCTTACAGGAAAAGACAGAAAAGCATATAAATTCTCCTGTTGCCTTAATTAACATGTAAATTACTAATTAAACTGATTTTTGATTGAGAGTACCAGTCACGTTCTTGTACAAGACAATATTTAATTTATAGCTGACCAAAACTTTTTCATTTGAAAAAAAGTTTACCCCTGTCATGCTGAATATCCATAGATAATGACTACTTTTCAGAATTATGCTTGCATATGAGTATTGCATGATTTTTATCAGGTATTGCATGTCTTTTGATGATCAGCTATTATCCCATTCCCACACGATAACTCTTTTTGACTCCCCACAAAATAAAGGCTTTGGAAAACATTGTGAGAAATGAAGAAATTGCTTGTGACAAGCAATTTCTTCATTTCCTACAATGTTTTCTATGCAAACAGATCTAAAAATTTAAAATTTCATCAAATCTAAATTGTCGTCTGCAACATCTATGAATTTGGGCAAGTCTAAAATTTTGTTGTTTGGTAATGGGTTAAAGGAAAAGATGCCAAAATGGGGAAATCAGCATGACAAGAATTAATGTACAAGAATGAGCCTTCGTGATAAAAAAGTAAATAAAATATTCAAAAATATTTTTGCATGCCCAACACAGGGATATGACATTAATTCAATGTTTTCTTAGAAAACCTCTTTGCAGATGCAAATCAAGACAAATGATACAGAAATATGAAATTTGAAACCAAGTTCTAGCATTTTAATTATTGAATCATATTTTTTCATTCATTTCATTTTCCAAATGACAAATACATGTACCAATTATTTCCTATATTCAACCCAGTTGTGATATTATTATTTCTACCTTTTCCAAAATGACAAAATTATAGACTGGTCCTAATACAAAGCAGTTGCAGACTGCAAAATAGGTAGTATTGTATGCAGAAAATCTATGTTAAAGCATAGGAATACTATGTAGGATGACAGCGTTTCTTCCAATCAAACTTATCAACAACCAATTATAATTCAAATCATTCAATCATGACTTTCATATAAACTGAGACTCTATTTCATATTTCACCACACTCTTCAAAGCCTCTTATAACGAGAGGTAGCTTCTATAGAGATCATTTTAACCCACTACCAGACAGCTTGGTGCAGTTTGAACTAGACAGCCCTGGCGGTCTGGAAGCGCTCCACATGGCCTGATTGTTTGTCTTGTGGAATGCAATTTCAAAGGTTCAGGCTGTGCAAACAAGCAAATGCATGAGTTGACCAAGCTGAAAATTACAAGCAATTACGATCATATGGTCAGTAAGATTCTATGAAAGTTCTGTATTGATTAGTTAATACTAATGGTTGTAAAAGTTAAAATAAAGCCGAAAAAGGCAATTTTGTCAATTTCAAGGGCATATAACTCATGATATTTAATTCAGATCAAGCTGAAAATCATACCAAGGTAAGATCTTATAGTCACCATCATTCTGTCCTATTTTTGTCTTGATTTGTCAATATTTGTAGTTGCTAGAATGAAAACAAAGTCAAAATAGAGCCGAAAATGGCAATTTTGTCAATTTCAAGGGCACATTACTCATGAAATTTAATTCAGATCAAGATGAAAATCACACCAATGCATGATCTTATAGTTACCAACCTTCTGTCCAATTTTTGTCTTGTTTGGTCAATATTTGTAGTTGTTAGAGTGAAAACAAAGTCAAAACAGAGTCGAAAATGGCAATTTTGTCAATTTCAAGGGCACATTACTTATGATATTAAATTCAGATCAGGCTGAAAATTATACAAATGCATTATCTTATAGTTACCAACATTCTGTCCAATTTTTGTTTTGTTGGGTCAATATTTGTAGTTGCTTGAGTGAAAACAAAGTCAAAATAGAGCCGAAAATGGCAATTCTGTCAATTTCAAGGGCACATAACTCATGATGTACAAGAGATGTTTGTAAAACATATATGCCCCCTCAAGGGCCTACATTTGATGTAGGTCAAAGTCCAAGGTCAAGTTAACAAGGTCCAAGGTCATGGTCAAATATGAAAGGTCTTGGTAGGAGGTGTCTATGTGTGTGAAATATCAAGGCTGTAGGTGTAATAGGACATAAGATAAAGGCTAGGTTAAAGATTTCTAAAAGTATGTAAAAATCAAAGGTCAAGGTCACACAGGCCAAGGCCATGGTCAAATGCGCAAGGTCTTGGTAGGAGGTGTCCATGTGTAAAATATTGAGACTGTATAGGTAACAGGACATGAGATATAGGCCTAGTTTAAGTTTTTAAAAGTAGGTCAAACTCCAAGGTCAAGGTCTAAGGTCATGGTCAAAAGTGAAATATCTTGGTTGGAAGTGACCATGTGTGAAATATCAAGGCTGTATGTGTAAAATGACATGAAATATAGGCCAGGTTAATGTATTATTAAAGTAGGTCAAACACCAAGGTCAAGGTCACAAGGTCCAAGGTCATGGTCAAATGCTAAAGGTCTTGGTCGTAGGTGTCCATGTGTCAAATATCAAGGCTGTATGTGTAAAAGGACATGATATATCAGCTAGATTAAAGTTTTTTTTTTAAAGTAGGTCAAAGTCCAAGGTCAAGGTCTCAAAGTCCGAGGTCATGGTCAAATGTGAAAGGTCTTGGTAGGATGTGTCCATGTGTAAAATATCAAGGCTGTATGTTTAATAGCACATGAAATATAGGCCCAGTTTAATTTTTTTAAAAGTAGGTCAAACTTCAAGGTCAAGGCTACATGGTCCAAGGTCATAGGCGTATGTGATAGGTCTTGGTTAGAGGTTTCCATGTGTCAAATATCAAGGCTGTATGTGTAAAAGGACATGATATATCGGCCAGGTTAAAGTTTTTTAAAAGTAGGTCAAACTCCAAGGTCAAGGTCACAAAGTCCAAGGTCATGGTCAATTGTGAAAGGTCTTGGTAAGATGTGTCCATGTGTAAAATATCAAGGCTGTATTTGTAAAAGGTCATGAGATATATGCCGGGTTTAATTTTTTTTAAAGTAGGTCAAACTCCAAGGTCAAGGTCACAAGGTCCAAGGTCATGGTTAAATGTGAACGATGTTGATAGGAGGTATCTATGTGTGAGATATCAAGGCTGTATGTGTAAAAGGACATGAGATATAGGCAAGATTAAGAATTAAGTGTAAAATCAACAAAGGGCAATAACTCAAAAAATTTTATTGGCAGAGTTACGGTTCTTGTGCACTGCACCTCTCCATAATGAAATCTATTCACCTATAAAGTTTCATGATTCTACCTTACATATTTTTTGAGTTGTGCTCCGGACAAGAATCAAGTTATAAAATCAACAAAGGGCAATAACTCAAAAAATTTGATCGGCAGAGTTACGGTTCTTGTACACTGCACCTCTCCATAATGAGATCTATTCACCTGTAAAGTTTCATGATTCTACCTTACATACTTTTTGAGTTATGCTCCGGACAAGAATCAAGTTTGAAAATCAACAAAGGGCAATAACTCCAAAAATATGATTGGCAGAGTTACGGTTCTTGTGCACTGCACCTCTCCATAATGAGATCTATTCACCTGTAAAGTTTCATGATTCTACCTTACATACTTTTTGAGTTATGCTCCGGACAAGAATCAAGTTTGAAAATAAACAAAGGGCAATAACTCCAAAAATATAATTGGCAGAGTTACGGTTCTTGCGCACTGCACCTCTCCATAATGAGATCTATTCACCTGTAAAGTTTCATGATTCTACCTAACATAGTTTCGAGTTATGCTCCGGACAAAAATCAAGTTTGAAAATCAACAAAGGGCAATAACTCAAAAAATTTGATCGGCAGAGTTACGGTTCTTGTGCACTGCACCTCTCCATAATGACATCTATCCACCTGTAAAGTTTCATGATTGTACCTTACATACTTTTTGAGTTATGCTCCGGACAAGAATCAAGTTATAAAATCAACAAAGGTCAATAACTCCAAAAATATGATCGTCAGAGTTACGGTTCTTATGCACTGCACCTCTCCATAATGAGATCTATCCACCTATGAAGTTTCATGATTCTACCTTTAATACTTTTTGAGTTATGCTCCGGACAAGGTTTGGTCTACGGACAGACCGACCGACATACGGACCGACCGACCGACCGACAGACCGACCGACCTTCCGACCGACACTTGCAAAACAATATACCCCCATTTTCTTCGAAAGGGGGCATAAAAATTCAGATCAAGCTGAAAATTACACCAAGGCAAGATCTTATAGTCACCAACATTCTGTATTAGTTTTGTCTTGTTTGGTCAAACAAAGTCAAAAATGGCAATTTTGTCAATTTCAAGGGCACATAACTTATGATGTAAAATTCAGATCAAGCTGAAAATATTACCGAGATAAGATCTAATAGTCACCATCATTCTGTCAAAGTTTTATCTTGATTCTTGATTGTTGAATATTTGTAGATTTTGGAGTAAAACTAAAGTCAAAACGAACTATTTTTGACATTCAAGGGCAGATAACTCAGGTTATTCAAATTCAATCCAAGTGCTTTGAAGGAATCTGAGAGAGGGTCACCCAAGGATCATTCCTGTGAAGTTTGGTTGAAATCCATCTGGTAGTTTCTGAGAAGAAGATTTTTAAAGAAAAAGTTTACGGACGGACGCACGGACGGACGGACGACGGACACACCGCCATGACAATAGCCCGCTGGCCTGACGGCCAGTGGAGCTAAAAATCTTTGCATTAAGTTTGAGAACATTGTGGAAAATGACGAAATGGCAAGCCATTTCTTCATTTTTATCAATGTTTTCCACAAGCTTTTATCTTGTGGGGCATCAAAAAGTGTCATCGTGGGGAAATGGGTTAAAGATTGAGAATACTAAATAAACATAAATACATATAAAGCCATGGTCACACATAGCCGGTTTTACGATACGGGTCCACACGGAATCAAAACCGTGTCGACCCGTGTCGACCCGTTTCAACCCGTGTTGACCCGTATCGCCACCCGTTTAGATTCCGTGTGCGGTTTGTGAGAACGATACGGCAGCGATCATGTTTTGACTTTCTGTGCGGCAACCCGGTTTATACCGCATCGACCCTTTTCAACCCGTATCTACCCCTATCGTATACCGTATCTCATTCTTGTACCGAATAATGACCTCGTGTCTAGCGGTACAATGCACGTGACCTGCATGGAGTCCCACACACACTCCATTGCGCCGGCAGTACGGCGCGGGCCGGTTTTTGGTAATATTGACGAGATACGTCGTCGATATATCGACGCATCGGCCGACGTAAAAGCGATCTTTGCGTGACTGACAGGTTTTGGTAACATCGGAAATTTTTTTTTGGCAATTAGTTAAACAGACATTGTTGATTGATCGACGACGTGCATACCACTTGCTTACTCGCGGATACAAAGAAATGACCTACGCTTCTGCAAAGGCCTCATTTTTATGTGACTGATTGAAAAACAGTTTGATTTGAAATATTCCGACGGAGGTAATGCGGAATCGTCGACATTTTGACAATTTTTAGCTTGTTGCACAATCTTATATCGATGTTTTCTCGACAGGCAAGATATCTGCCACAACACGCTGTCGCGTCACTGGCATAGCAACGTCTTAACATCAAATTGTATTTAGTGATAAAAATGCTGTAAATCACCGACAGAAAAATAGGCAGGATCAATGCTTCTCTTTTGGATGCCGCTTGACACAAATATCCCTCGGACAAAATAATATCGACAGTGGTCTACTCGTCATCGCAAAAAAAAAAAAAGAAAAAAAAAAAAGAAAAAATAGGAATATATCTAATAATAATAATAATAATATAATAATAATAATAATAATAATAATAATAATAATAATAATAATAATAATAATAATAATAATAATAATAATAATAATGGTATCAAAGGCAATACTACACACGATAAGGGTAGATACGGCTTTTGTTTCTAGCTGAAAGGGGTCCGTGCGGGTCAATACGGTGAGACACGGGTCCACACGGGCGGTGATACGGTTTCGAAATCCGTTTAGATTTTTTAACAAGACCAAAATTTTATGAAACCGTATCATCGCCACGAAATTCACACGGAATTGATACGGGTTACGATACGGGTCAATAAGGGTTGAAACGGGTCGATACGGTTTTTAATTCCGTGTGGACCCGTGTCAAAAACCGGCTGTGTGTGAGTGCGATTTTTATGATTTTGCCAGCACGTTGATTTCAATATCCGTGCACGGAAGTGTCACATTCCGTGTCGACCCGTGTACCTAATCCGTATCGACCCTTATTGACCCGCAGCTGCACATATCTATAATATTCAGTCCTACCCGTGTCGACCCGTATCGACCCTCACCAACCCGTACCTTGCTTTCTGAAATCCGTATTGAAAAACCTTATCTTGCCGTATCAACCCGTCGAGTATGCAAATCACCCCCAAATTCCGTAGCAAAACCGTGTACGGTTTATGAGAACTAAAACCGGTTCGTCACCCGGCTATGTGTGACCATAGCATAAGATTAAACCCAAAACATATCATTTCAACCCTTTCAAATATATCGTCGGTGCTATGACAAAATGGCGTAACAAATTAGTTACGCAATTTTGTCATTTTTTTTTTATAAATGCTTTCTACTAAGTATGTAGGAGCGCATATCCTGTCAAAACGGCGTTTTTCTACACCTATCTAAGAACCCTTTCAATTATCATGTGACAAAATTGTGTTACTCGATTTAGCTGACAAAAATGCGTTATACGTAGACAAATTTACACGAGAGTAATATTGAGTTACGCAATTTTGCCGGCATATTTTTTAACATTTTTTAAAACGGTAAAAACGTTTTTGGCTCTCCTGAAAAAAAATGGTTTTCAAGCAAAATTTCTATTACGCCATTTTGTCATAGCACCGACGATATATAGCTTTTGATTGTTTTGAAATATGCTTTCATTTTCATGCTTTCAGTTTAATCTATTTGGGTTGTCTGTGTTTTTGAAATTGAATAAATAAAACATTTTGGTTACTTTGGATTGTATTAGGTTAACCCTTTCCCAAACGACAAAATTTTAGGGTGATCAACTTCAAAAACTGCCACAAATGACAAAATGGGTGTTAATAAAGATATTATTTGTGTAAAATATGACACAGAAAATATTGAGACAAAAGGAGAAACTGCTGGTTATCAGCAGTTTCTTCTTTTGTTTCAATGTTTTCCCAAGCCTTTTCTATTAGGGACGTCAAAACCAGGTCTTGTTTGGGAGAGGGTTAATCATAGAAAATATTGGAGCCAAAGTAGAAAATGCTGATTTGCTGATTATCAGCATTTTCTTTTTTCGACTCAATGTTTTCAAAAGCTTTTTTCCTAAGGAATCTTAAAACCAGGTGCTATTTGGAAAAGGATTCAACATCATGATCAATGAAATATTTTGTCATTGTAAATGCAAAACCTTGTATCTCGTTTTTGGAAAATTTTAAAGGGGAGGGAAAAAAGTGTAATAATTTTTCCCAAACTGAAATGTTTTACTTGAAATTTGGACATATGGTTCATAAATAATGTATCATTGATACTGATAGTTAAAAATATCTCAAAACCTACGAGAATTGTCTAAGCTGGACACAAAAGTTTGTACTTTGAATATCGCGAGAATCGACATACGAGGTTTTGCATTTACAAGAACGATTTACATGGCAATGATAAACAGCATACATATTAATTTATCAACAAGAGGACCATGATGGTCCTATATCGCTCACCTGAACCAAAATGATATAAGCAACACTTTTCTTCAATTCAAAAAATACTTATGACTTTAAGACTGAAAACGAACTTATGGTCAACAACATTGTGAAAATCGAACTCATCCAAGTTTTCATCGTGCCCAACATTGTGTTCAAGATTTGTCTTGTTTGATAAATAATTGTAGATTCTGGAGTATAAACAAGGTCGAAAAACAGCTGAAAACAGCAATTTTGTCAAATTCAAGGGCACATAACTCTCGACTTTCTAGTTAGATCAGGCTGAAAATCAAACTCATCCGAGATCTTATGATATCCAACATTGTGTCCAAGAATTGTCTTGATTGGTCAATAATTGTAGATTCTAGAGTGTGAACAAGGTCTAAAGCAGCCGAAAACGGAAATTTGATCAAATTCAAGGGCACATAACTCTCCACTTTTTGACCAGATCGGACTGAAAATCAAACTTATCCAAGATCTTATGGTCTCAAACATTGTGTTCAAGTTTTGTCTTAATTGATAAATAATAGTAGATTATAGAGTGTAAACAATGTCAAAAACAGCCGAAATCGGCAATTTTATCAAATTCAAGGGCACATAACTCTAATATTTCTGGTCAGATCAATTGAAAATCAAACTCATCTGAGATCTTATGGTCTCCAACCTTGTGTCCAAGATTTGTCATGATTGGTCAAAAATTGTAGATTCTAGAGTGTAAATAAGGTCGAAAACAGTCAAAAACGGCAATTTTGTTAAATTCAAGGGCTTATAACTCTCAACTTTCTGATCAGATAAGACTGAAAATCAAACTCATCCCAGATCTTATGATCCCCAATATTGTGTCCAAGTTTTGTATTGATTAATCAATAATTGTAGATTCTAGAGTGTAAACATCGTCGAAAACAACCAAAATTGACAATTTTGTCAAATTCAAGGGCAAGTAACTCTCAACTTTCTGATCAGATTAGACTGAAAATCATACTCATCCGAGATCTCATGGTCCCAAATATTGTGTCAAAGTTTTGTCTTGATTGATGAATAATTGTAGATTCTAGAGTGTAAACAAGGTCAAAAACAGCCGAAAATGGCAATTTTGTCAAATTCAAGGGCGCATAACTCTCGTCTTTCTGGTCAGATCAGACTGAAAATCAAACTCATTCGAGATCTTTTGGTCTGCAATGTTTTGTCCAAGATTTGTCTTGATTGATCAATAATTGTAGATGCTAGAGTGTAAACAATGTCAAAACTAAGTATTTTTCGCATTCAAGGGCAGATAACTCCTGCATTTCTAGTTCGATCTGACCCATAATCGAACTCATCCGAGATCTTATGGCCATACATGTTTTGATCAAGTTTGGTCAAGATTGGCTTATATTTGTAGATGCTAGAGTGTAAACACGAAATTGTGGACGGACGGACGGACAGACAGACAGACAGACGGACGACGGACAAAAAGTGACCACAATAGCTCACCTTGAGCACTTCGTGCTCAGGTGAGCTAATAATTGGAAAGATTAATGGTACAAAAAGCATGAAATTTGAACATCAAAGCATGAAATAAGCATTTTCTCCCTTTCTCTCAATGTATTTCATATCCAATTTGTATAGATGTCAAATCTCTGACTTGTTTGGAAGTGTTAAAATCATTTTAACAACATTGAACATTGTTCAGTTTCATCATTTTGAAGCAGATTGAGTATGATTGTTTTGTACAGGCAACAATTTACTTTTTGTAAATACTTTTACATACCCCAGCTTTTCAATCAAAACCTCTTAACTGTAGCTTAAAACAAGCTGCAGTTACGAAGTTTCCATTGAAAAGTGATGATATGCAGCAAAAAAGCTACCAAAAATCCTTCCAATGTAGTATTGCTTATCAGCATTTTCTTATTTTGCTTAAATGTTTTCCCAAGCTT
Organism: Fragum sueziense; assembly: GCA_963680895.1. NCBI lineage: Eukaryota > Metazoa > Mollusca > Bivalvia > Cardiida > Cardiidae > Fragum > Fragum sueziense. The sequence goes on along the minus strand of CAVMGG010000814.1, from coordinate 123,135 downwards.
TTCTAATAGGAACATCAAAACTAGGTCTTCTTTGGGAGAGGGTAAAATCTGTAAAGACAAGGGTAAGGCACTAATCGGTTTATCCAAGTGGGATAAAAACTGGTATTTATCAGCTACAAATAAACTCAACAAATGAGGCATGAATTGTCTCCCTTGAGCAGCACAGAAAACCTATCTGCACTCTTTAATCTATTGCCAGTCAGTAATATTCTAGACTGGTCCAATTTAAAGGTGTTACACTGAGAACAAAATCATGTGCATGCAATTTGACATTCTTTAGTGTTTTTTAGTAGAAAACATTGTGGTAAATGTCGAAAAAGCTTGTCACAAGCAATTTCTTGGTTTTCCACAATGTTTTCCAAAGCTTTTATTCTGAAGAGCATCAAGATATGTCACTGTTTGGAATTGAGTTAAACAGTGGGAGACAAGAAGAATGTAACTACAGATTAACACTTTCCATAAAATCACATTTCTACACTGACTCAATTTCCAATTTGACAGCTGCTGTATATGATAACATGGACTTTGATAAGGTTGTGACTTGTGCACAATATAGCTCAATACATATTGTGGCAAAAGGAGAAAAAGTGCTGTTCATCAGTATTTTCTTCTTTTGCCTTCATGTTTTTCTAAAACCTTTTATATAAGGGAGGTCCAAATTAAAGCTTGAGAAAGGACTGAAAAAGAGCAGTTTGTAATGTCTCTCTGGACACCCAACAAGCATATCAATTATTATCGAAAAAACTTTGTTATCAACAACAACAATTGTCAAACAAGAAAATTGGCATAATATGAAGAACAATTTCTGGGCGAGTGTAAAGCTAGTAAAATAAACATTTTAACTGGGTTTTGACAAGTTTGATATTTCTGTAGCAGCTGTGCATTTGTAGGCTACACGTAGATCATTCACTTGATGGTATTTACTTGATGTGAAATCAGCATTTCTTACACCGCCCAGTCATCGAAACATGTAACCTTGTTTGCTTGTTTTTTCTCTTAAATTTTTTTGATAAACTAATTATTTCATGCACAAGAATTTTATAAGACTTGCAAGCACAGTTATTGTTACTATGGTTTTTTTTTCCAACATAGAATTTGTTTTCTTATATGAAATTGAGAAAAACTTTATTTTCAAGAAATTGAGTAATTTAGAATAGTTGCATAAATTAGATGCAAGCCATATTGCATAATTTTACTAATCTTTTGCTTTGACAATTCTTTAGTCTTATTATTAAACCATTCACTCAGATCTTTGCCAACACACAAGTCTAAATTCACCATTGACAAATTTCATGTCATGAAAGAACGAGTCTGATCAAATTACTATACACTGTTTGATGAGAGGGAAGATTATCTGACAAACCATAGGATATAATTACTTGAACCCTTGTTTATATGACTCGAACTTTTTATTGCTATGTTCTCTTGCAACATGGAATACCCGCTTAATAACTGACATGTGAAAGTTGAAATGAACCAGCTTTGGAATGTATGAACATGTTAAAGTCTTAAATATTTTTTGAATTGAAGAAAAGTGTTGCTTATATCATTTTGGTTCAGGTGAGCGATATAGGACCATCATGGTCCTCTTGTTTATAAATAGTCTAAGTGAGACAAGCAGCTGGAGACTCAGAATGGAGGTTGTGGTAGTTGCGTCCCCTAAGTAAACTCAACAAAATGAAGGCTTTTGAAAATATTGTGGAAATTGAAGAAATTGCTTGTGACAAGCAATTTCTTCATTTCCCTCAATGTTTTCTCCCAAGAAAGATCAAACAATTTAAAATTCCATTGACTTGAAATTGTTGCCTGCAACATTTTTGAATTAGGACAAGTCTAAAATTTTGCCATCTGGTAATGGGTTTATAGTGTCCAGTACCATATCAACATGCATTTCTGTTGGCCATGTGTAAAGATGAAGCATTAACAAATTTACAACAGGATATCAATTGTACGCAAACAACATTCTGTGCTTCTTTGACCAAATGATTGGGTTATCCACCTTTGAAGCACAAACAAAGTGGTCGTCAGTTCAAACACACAGATCGGTCAATATCCATTCTGTATTTAATTTTGTCTCTCACCAAAGGCAAAGAGTTTGAATCATCTATGTGAAAAAGCAGCTGGAGGCTTGGTAGGGATATCGTGGTAGCACTGATGAGAGAAATACCAGAAAACCATGGTTATGTGCTCCAGCCACTGCAATGTGATCACAGTAGTTGAAAGAGGTTTTTTAAAATCCCAATAAATCAATCAAATGAAGCACAATGTCGAGGGTTTGAAAGAGGTTTGGATCAGCCACCAGATTACAATAGATCCTGTCGGCCATTGATCTGTATTATGAGAATAAAAGAAGCCTACAGGATGCCAAGATCATGGTATCCTGTAAAAATAGTAAACAAAATTTTAACTACAATCAAAAGCTCAGTTTTATTCAAAACAATAAACAATGTACCAAGATAAAAATAAAGCAAAAAACAATTAGATCTATATAACAGAAAATTTAACACTTGTAAACCCAGTTGAAAAAAAAAAGTTAATGAAAAGGGAAAACTTTTATTTCAACCCTTTCTCAAACAACAAAATATTTGGCTGCTTCAATTTGAAAGCTGTTTCAAATAACAAAATACATGTTACTAAATGTAAAATCAAGATAATATATACAGAAAACTTTTAGGCAAAAGTCTCCTTTTGGTTATCAGCATTTTCTTCTTAGGGTTAACAGAGTTAGGGAAAAAGGAAAATCCTGAGCATACATATTTTGTTTTTCTTAAAATTTCCTGAAGTCATCTGTACATGGGTTGTTAGATCAAGTATTGTATGGGAAAGATTCAAAACACTGCTAGTGTAAACAAGCAATAACAAGATTCTTTTTCAAGTAAAGATATAAACACAAATGCACATGACTTCAACCAGCAAAATTTCATTGAAAATAACCTTAACCCATTCCCAAATGACAAAATTTTAGGGTCATCCACTTCAAAAACTGTAAAAAATGACAAAATGGATGTTTTTAAAGATAGGATTTGTATAAAATATGGCACAGAAAATATTGAGACAAAAGGAGAAACTGCTGGTTATCAGCAGTTTCCTCTTTTGCCTCAGTGTTTTCCCAAGCCTATTCTATCAAAGACGTCAATCAAAATCAGGTGTTGTTTGGGAAAGGGTTAAAATATGAGATTTTTTCACTAAGGAAAAAGTTGGTGATAAACCCATTCCCAAACAGGGACTCCTTTTAACGACTCATTGGATTTGGATTTTGAAAACATAGAAACAGAAAAAAATGCTGTTAACCCTTTCCCAAACAAGACCTGGTTTTGATGCCCCTATTAGAAAAGGCTTGGGAAAACACTGAAGCAAAAGAATAAAACGCTGTTAAACAGCATTTTCTCCTTTTACCTCAATATTTTCTGAGCTACTCATGGGACATAATTATTCGCCACCGTCCTAATTTACATTGAAAAATTGAGAGATTTTCTGGACTAGAACTGCCACAGAATCTTTATTCTTTCACTTAGCAGAAAAACATAGATATGACTAAAAAGTATAAACACTACTGGATAAAGTCTGCTTGAAATTTCTTTCGGAATATCTGAAAGACATGGTTGCTAGGCAACATACAAAAATCAGTGAAAATTTCTGCCAATCCTCAACAAACCGGTTGCTATGGCAACAGATAGTGACTTTTTTGATAATTAAGCAAATTAAAATATGCACACTTTACTAGATATAAAAGTGACACATTTTTGAAGAGATTGGACGGCTACTTACAAAGTACTACAATTTTATTTGACCAAATTACCACAAAAAAATGCAACGCTCCATTCAATCCTATGTTAATTTTGCATTTTTTGGTATTTTTGCAACGAAAAACAAATTTCAAATATTTGTTTCTCAAGGGAAACTTTATGGATATTGCAGCAAACATAATAGCTAAATAGTTTACCTATTGTACATCGATTTTTCAATTAATCACATCTTTAGTGAAACTTATGTTACCATGGCAAGGATGTTATGGAGGCTGGTCAGAAATTTTCACCAATTTTCTTAAGTTGTCTAGCAACCATAAGTCTTAGCCATTTGAAAACAGTTTTTATACAGATTTTGTCCGCAATTGGTTATGCTTTAAAAAAATATCAAATATTGTGTGGTGTGTAAGAAAATGAGGATTTAACATCAGATTTAGTCTAAAATTATGCGTAAAATTTATGCAAAAATTAGCAGGGTGGCGAATAATTATGTCCCTTGTGTGTAGGTTGTAAACAAATCCAAACTTAATCAACGTTTGTTTTGTCTTCAGCTGCAGAAACAGGTCATTTTTTTAGCTGTGTGGGAAGGAGTGAAAGTTCCCTCTGATGAGAGTGAAAGTTCCCTCTGATGGGGTATAAAATATTCAAGAAAAGGGAGAAAATTCTGGCAGTTAGCATTTTGCTCTCTTTTCTTCAATATATTCCAAAAATTTAACTCTGATGTGTCAAAAAGTGATGTTTCTTTAGAATAGATTTATATTACTATTGCAATCATGACAAACATTTGCAGAACTTGCTGTCATATTTCATAGTTTCTGAATTTTCGTAACATTTCTGACCCAGTGTCTCGCGCCCATGGAACATTTTGTTGACTAGTGCCTGCACCTTGAACAAAAGAAAATACACATATATGTAGTCAATCATAAGATATTTATAACAACTCATTCAAAATGCAAATCAGTAAAAATGACAATCTTAATGTCAAAACTCAACACACACAAGCTACTTTTCCTTGAATGTTCACAGCTTTCCACAAATTCCACCAATTTATTATGTTAAAAAAATTCCACTTACATCATTTCTTTTTATCAAGCAATTTCTTAATTTTTCTCAAAGTTTAGCAGAGCCTTTATCTTAAGGGCATTTAAAAGCATCAAATCTTACCATTTTGAATGCCACCTATATGTGGCGATGGATGATTATTTTGCATTTTGACATATTGTGTAGAAGAGTTTGTAGTCTGGCTTTTCTGTCCCCCTCTCTCCTCCAACATGTATTCTTTCTTTGGATTCGCCCAATGCATTGACTGAAATCAGAGATATCACTTTAGTAAATCAAAGCTGAGAATAGTTGCTAGCTTATTTTAAAGGAGGCTAATTTATGTATATTTTACAGTAGGCCTTGAGAACTACAAGAACTTATGAGCTGCAACTACCAAAGTTGTAAGTTCATAAAAATGAGCGATAGATTAATACAAGATGTGTTTGTGAAACATGAATGCCCCCAAAATGAGCAATGTTAAGTTTCCAGATGGACAGACAGATTGACAGAAGGACATGAGAAACACAATTATGCCCCTAAACTGTTGATACAGGGGGCAGGAAAAAAAGAACAACCTCAAAATAACATTTTACATACAGTGTGCACTGTTTCCCTCATTCCCACCCATGTTTTGTATGGAATGGCCACGCCAGCATGTCTCCATTTGTCATAATGCATTAGTTAATATACTAATAATTACATTTTACATACAGTGTTTACTGTTTCCCTCATTCCAGCCCATATTTTGTATGGAATGGCCACGCCTGCATGTCTCCATTTGTCATAACACATTAATTAATATACTAATAATAATATTTTACATACAGTGTGCACTGTTTCCCCCATTCCGGCCCATGTTTTGTATGGAATGGCCACGCCAGCATGTCTCCATTTGTCATAACTCTTTCTCTTCTCATCGTCTGTCAACACATCTCTAGCAGTTTGAATCAACTCAAACTCTTTGGCTGTAAAATATGAAAAGTAAATAGAAATATGTTTACATGTATGGATTCTTTTTAAAGTACTCTCAAAAGTAGAAAATGTAGACAATTTTTGTTCCTCATAATTTTAATGTACAGTGAGTTTCATTCAAATTCTTTAATTTTGGTAAAGAGTATTTATTTTGTAAAGATGACTGCAGATAGCTCATACACACTGGTGGTGAACTCGGCCAAAGCGATGGACGTTTTTCGCTACAACAAGGTACAGATATTTGGCGTTTAAATGTGAGTTTAAAGATCTGATTGAAAAGTTTTTCTAATAACAATGAATTTGTTCTAAAAATAGACCGGGTTTACCAATATGTATTGACAAACCGTCTGTGCTGTTATAAAATCTTGTAACTACGGCTTTATCTAAGCCGTAGTTACGATATTTTATAACAACACCGACGTAATACTATGATCGCGAAAAAAAGTCCCACGCTTTGGCCGAGTTCACCACCAGTGATACATGTGTTCTGTTAACCCTTTTCAAAACCATAACTCCTTTTGACACACTTAAATATAATTTATTCTTAGAATATTAAAGGAAAGAAAGAAAATGCTGATCACCAGCATTTTCTACCTTTTCCTGAATATTTTCCATCATATTACAGACTTTTTATATACTGACAGTCTTGTAATTTTGTCATCTTAGAATTTGGACAAGTTAACATTCTGTCTTTTTGGAAAAAAACTTTGTGGAGCAGTGCCAATACAAAGCAGATCTATCCATTTTACTATTTTTTCATAAAAAATACATAAAATAATTAAAATCTTTCCCAAATGGCAAAATTTAATTAAGGATAGGATTTTTTACAATGTAGCACAGATAATATTGAGGCAAAATGAGAAAATCCTTTTGCCTCAATGTTTTCCCAAGCCTTTTGAAATTTCTATTAGGGAGTTCAAAACAAAGTATTGTATAATGGTAAAGCATTTTAAAATTCTTCCACTAGTCCACAGAGACCCACAGTACAAATTCTTGTAGTGAGGTAACGTGAGTGCGCCCAATATGACCTTAGCTTTCTACGGGCCTTAAAACTCCATTCATTCATTCCCCTAGTACAAACCTTTATCTTGATCTCCCGGGTGCTTGTCAGGATGGCATGATAACACTCGCGATCTGTACTCTGCTATTATCTGTTCCTTCTGAAACGAAAAATAAGACCACAAATTTTTAATATTGAACTAACCCTTTCCCAAACGGCAAAATTTGGCGGCAGTCTAAATTCGAAGGTGTTGCACAGGAAAATATTTTGTCTGATTGTCAGAATGAAAACTGAGTTTGATAGGGTAGAAAATATTGAACAAGAGCTTCGCAAAGCGGCACATATAATTATGCCTGAGAGGGGCTTGTCAGTAAAATTGGCCATTTTTCAATTCAAGGGCAGATAATTCAAGAACGTAAAGAGTTATCTGAATTCTGTAAGCGGTCTGCACAACTAGACACCATGGAGAATCATTGTGGCAAGTTTGATCAAATTCCGATCAAAACTGTAGGAGGAGTTGCACACACAAGAAATTGATAACGGACAGACAGACGGACTGACGGACAAACGACCGGGGACTATAACATAATACAACCCTTCGGGCCGCGGGCGTATAATGAAATGGAAAAAAAATTTGACATTTCAAAATTTTACAAAGCTTTCTGTGAAGGGGGTTCAAAAATACAATTAGGGGGGTTCGTAGCATACTCTTTCACAGTTTTGACTGACTTTCTGCATGAAAATGAAATAATCAGGCTAAAGGGGGCTCTCTTTGAACCTGCAAAACCCCCTCTTGTTCCACCACTGAGCTTTAGTACATGTACTTATGTGCGACAAAATACAGAGTGTCCCAAAAAAACGGAACCCATTTTTGAAAGTACATTTCTCATGTATCAATAATCCGAGTCTTCTCTGATGTAAATACGCTCTTTGATATTTTGATGTTTCGCTATTTACATCAGAGAGCGTTGCTCTTTGAAAAAATCAAGAAGTTCTCAACAAATTGTTGCGCATCGTTCACCGTCCGATCTTAAACGCTATCGTTAAAACCCCTGATGATATCGATCAATGAACCATTTATTGTCATACATGTTGAAAAATTTACGACCAAAAAGTATTTCTAAAAGGTTTATAGGCAATGTTTTGCAACAACCCTCACCTGAGCAGCCTTTGTTTACCTTGACCTTCCATTCAAAACCAAAGGTTATACTCATCCAGCAGGCCGATTTGAAATGAAATTTTTGGTCAGGTATGTCAAAAAATGATTTATTGATCTATACCCTACAGTGTTTTACCGAGCGATTCGATATGATACACAAAAACAAAGCTTCTTTACTTGTAACGTTACTGAACTTTCCGCTGTTTTCAAAGAGCAACGCTCTCTGATGTAAATAGCAAAAAATCAAAATATCAAAGAGTGTATTTACATCAGAGAAGACTCGGATTAATGTATCAAGTAATATTGCTCCACCAAATTTACATATGCAATAACAACGACAGTTTTCTATTAGCAGTTAAAATTTGGTTGAAAAATGATTATTAGTTTTGAAAATATCGGCATTCAAATGAATATACCCGGAAAACAATTTTAACACGATATCGATCTTTTCGTTTTGCAGCGCGCGCCTACATTCATTGGATAAATTGACGCTATACAATTGGTTAAATTATTCAATACAATACAAAAATGATTTTGAAGCATTGTATTCACATTAGTGCATTTTCATTTCATCTTTTTTGCTAATAAATAAACTGTAAATGCTGCGATGTAACTAAAATGAATACAAACAAAATATCCAAGTGCATCACGGACTCATGAATAATAATTATAGGCACTTATTTTATTTCTGACTAACATGCCGGTCAATGCTCAATTAAAAAGTATTACGGGTTTCATTTGACCCGACACTGACCTTTATGCAAAACATAAATAACACAAAATTCAACAAAAAGAATGAAATCATAGTCCACAGAAATGTATACTATGCAAGAAAATTAAGACTGGACTAATTTTAGGAAACATATCAAGCTTGTAATGTATGAAATAAAAGTTAAAACTGAGTCATATGAAATGAATCACATAATAATTTGAAATTAATTTAAACAACCTCCCTATGGACTCAATTTGAACGTACAGAATGTGTACATATTAGATTTTGAGATAATCGGTTCATACACGTACAACGGTACAGAATTCAACAGCTGACAGTTAGTGCGCTTTCACGAACAAACAAGACGCAAAAATCAATATCATGTCAGATCGTTTTTTAGTGTCATTATTAATTTGCTTATAACTTTTGAACCGATGTATATTTTTAAGTGAAATTTGGAACACAAATGCAAAAATGATGTATCTTCAGTACTGCAAATTCAAAAATTAGATTATTCGCTTACGCTTTAAAATATTTGACTTAGAATTAGGGTTCCGTTTTTTTTGGGACACTCTGTACATCGCCACTACGGAGAGTATTACCTTGAGTCAATTATGCTGATCACTTTGGCAGTCAGCACAGAATAAGATCAGCGGGCAGATACATATAAGCAATCTGATCTCATTTTTCCATTCCTGCTTGTTGTAATTCTGCATGATAAGCCTAATCTAGGTTAAGAAACAGTTTAATCCATTACAACACACTGACTCTTTCTGACTCCTCACAAGGTATTGACTTTTGAAAACATTGTGGAAAATGAAGAAATTGCTTGTGACAAGCAATTTCTTCATTTCCCACAATGTGTTCTACCCAGTTTGACCAAAAAATGTCAAATTTCATTCACTTGGAATTATCATCTGCAACATCTTTGAATTTAGACAGATCAAAATTTTGTCATTTGGTAAAGGGTTACAGTGGCAGATCCAGAGGGGGTTCGGGGAGTTCAAACGAACCCCCCTCTGTAGCCAAATTATTTCATTTTCATGCAGAAATTCAGTCACAATGGTGAAATACTAGGAAACAAACAACCCCCCTGTTTGTATATTCGAACCCCCCTCACAGAAATCCTGGATCCGCCCCTGGGTTACAACATTGACAGAAGAGAAGAAAATATTGCTAACATTAACAAACATTATAATCTCTTTTCTATGCAATATATCTCCCAAATAGGATCAGAGATGGCCATTGTAATAAAACAAACAGAGATCTTTGATTATTCCTGAAATTCTAGTTTAGTTATAAATGCTTTACTTTGATATTGCTAAGAAATATCAGCCCTGCTTTTAGTAGACAAACTGTTAGCTAACGTTACCAACATTCGCAACTTCTTTGACCCAAATTTGACAGAATTGACCGAGTAATCCGAATGAAAGGGCTAACTGTTAGCTAACGTTTTGTCTTACTGAACGCAGCCCTGGTCATGCTATTAAAGTTCCCACTGTTGATCTGATTAACTCAATCAAGCCCAATCAAGCGATCAAGTACAGATCGAGCTCGATCACCATAGGTGATCAGGAATCGTTGGGGTGATCAAGCTCAGGGATTTTTTTCCTTCTATAACTAGTACCGGTAAAAGGTACCATTCCCAATTACTACAGGCTCTTCCCAATTTTAGTACATGCCGTTTCCCAATCTCCATATCTACCGTTCCCAATGATCTCAGGTGCCGTTCCCAATGGCCAATGCATTTTAGTTTGGCTGGCAATATCTCAATAAATGCTTGTTTTTAATTGCCAATACATCCAAACACTGAGATCTTGAAATCCTTGTAGACAGATGCAAATTCAAAGTTCTATGCAGCAGACCACTTATATAACAGCTAGGAAAAGATTGAGAACAAAGAAGCATTAACAATAACATCTAGAAAGTGTTTAAAATTTTCCTCCAACTTTTTCTTTAATCCTTTCCACAATGTTTTGGAATGGTCAAAAATGAAAGGAACTTTCATGCAGACAACAAAATTAATGTTACTTTAAATGTAAGGCAGAATTTGTATATTACTACAGTCTACTTCCAAAGTATTGAGAGAAGTGAATGCTAGATTTCAGGACTATCTACCTTTCAACGATTTCAAAATGTAAAGATAATCATAAGTCAAGATATTCACTAGTAGCTTCCTGTTAAAACCTAGATCTTAATAGTTTGTGAGGCAGAATATAGCCCCTAATGATAGATAAGATGCACTTAAAAGATTCTCTATTCATCAATTTTGCAAATCAATCTTTTCCCAATTTGAAAATTTCGTGATGCGAAAGATTCCCAATTGTAGGGGTACAGGTACCTTTCCAAATTGGCCAGAAAAAATGCTGAAGCTTGATCTACAGCCCTTGTGCTTCTTTCTCATTTTTTTTCTACTGTAAAAATTGTTTGTGTCCAATCGAGGAGAAAATTGATCAGGAAGCGATCATGTATTGATTGGGTTTTAGATCTGTAATCAGGATTGGGATAATATTTTTTACTAGACCTACACCCAACCTGCACCTGATCACTTTGACTTGCACTTGAGTGACTCCCAACCACATGCCAATCAACTCGACCTAATTTGTTTTCCCAATCAGATAGACTGTAGAGCTTGGGTTGATCCATTAGAGACCAAGAAGAATACATTTGGTTTGGGAGTAACACTTTCCCAAACGACAAAATTTTAGACTAATCTAAATTCAAAGGGGCTGCAGAAGACAAAATAAATTATATCAAAAGGAGAAAATATGCATGTTATAGCCCAGAAAATATTGAGGCAAAAGAAAAAACTGCTGGTTATCAGCAGTTTCTTCTTTTGTCTCAATATTTTCCCAAGCATTTTCTATAAGGGACGTCAAACCAGGCCTTGTTTGGGAAAGGGTTAATCATGGAATTTAAGATGGTTTGATAACTTTGACATGTATGAAAATTGAAGCATCCCCTTACAATTTCATTCAGTTCCAATTATAACCAGAAGTTGTTGGGTTAAAACTTTCCTAAATAAGAACTGGTTTTGACCTCACTGACAGAAAAAGTCTAGGAAAACATTGAAGCAAAAGAAGAAAATGCTGATAACCAGCATTTTCTCCTGTCGCCTCAATATTTCCTCAGGATTCCTGTGCTCCTTTCCATTAATAACATGCATTTTGCCATTTGTAGCAGCTTTCAAATTAGACAACCCTGAAATTTTGTTGTTTGGGAGAGAGTTAAGCAGTAGATGTAGCATCACTGACTGACTGAGTCAGCAAGCAAAAAACCTACTTTCACTTTCAATATTGATAATGAGTTAACTGGACTAAGAGTACAAAAATCTAGAGAATCTAGGGTCAATAAAAATTTACCGAAGATAATTCATCACATCCTAGTATGTGATAGTAGTCCTCATTTTTGTCACCCTCATATTGTAGAATGTCATTGATTCCTTCCTCCATTCTGGGAAAAATTGATTTTGACAGCTAAGGGAGAAATCTTTTATGAAAATAATAGTTATTAACTAATTTGATTGAATGAAAATTCGGATACCAAAAATATAAACAAAATATAATTTTTATAATTTTAAAATGATTTGATTAAAATTGGAGCGTAAATTTGAGTTACAATAAGAAATAATTAAGATATACTTACTTATTTAATGACTGCTCCCTTATAGTTTTGCGTCAAAATGGCGGACGATGTCGAAAACCCAAGGAAAAAGCAGAGATTGGAAGCAAGTCATCCTCTTGCCACGGAGTTTCCTACATCATCTGACCACACAAATGATTCAAACATGGATGTTGCTTCAAATGAAGCTACCAGAAGTCGTATGTCATTTCTCTGATTGAAATAATCGCCAAAAAATCCTTTGCAATTTTCAGTCCCGCCAAATATCGTTTTCATAAAAACTCAATAAAAACTAAATGCATGCTTCAAAGGATAAATACTATATGAAAACCAATGCTCTAGATAATATTTTATCCTACTGGATATAATCTATGTCCAAGTTACTAGCATAAATTACAGAAAATTATTCGTACCCTGGATACTTCGTAACATCTTAACCCTTTCCCAAACAGCATAAATTCGAACTGTTCCATTTTGAAAGCTGTTGCAGTATGCAGACGACAAAACTGGTTTTGATAAAATAGGATTGATGTACAATATAACTGAAACTATTTAGGCAAAAGGAGACAATGCTGATTTTCAGCTTTTTCTTTTTTGTTTCAATGTTTTCCCAAGCTCTTTTTATCGGGGACTTGAAATCAAGGTCTTATGGGAAAGGTTGATCTTTCCGTGTATTTGAATATTCTTTGACCAACTCATTCTTCATGCATGAAGAGAATAATACCCCTTTGCAGTGTTGAATCTAGAAGGGGCCATGGCCAAAATGACCCCCTAAAATCTCAAATGACCCCACTGAGAATGAGGCATGGGTCAAATTAGCTATGTATTGGTATAGGATGACCCCCTTGACCAAGAGCTGTGGGCCTGTTGGGCCCCGTAGAACACACAGCTAGATTCAACACTGCCTTTGTGACTTTAGTAGAAAGGGACCTGGGTAGAAAAATATATTGATCTGTGCATTGTCTCTCTTACTACTTATTACTAGACCCAGTCAGTAGATTTTACAACTTGGATCGTCTACATTTGTCTAAATGTACATGAAGCAGTATCATTTGATGATTTATCAGCGTTGTTTTGTTATAAGTGGAGGAAATAGGTGAAAAATTGTGCACTTTTTGATAAAAGCATGAAACTTGGCACACACCTAGATGGGTCCAAAACAAAAAGATTTAGAGGTAGTGCCACGCCAGATTTGCCCTGTGAGGGCGGCCATCTTGTTTTTCAAAATGGCGGCCAATAAGCACCATTGAGGGCTGAGTAAACTTTTGTTGATTTAAACTATTGCTTAAAACCAGTCAAAATATTATATCTAATCAAAAAAGCAATAAACACGACATTCTGAAATGTTACATTGGCCTTATTTTTAGAAATGGCAGCCTTTTTTGCCAAGATGGCCGCCATTTCCCCTTTTAGAAGCTATTTTATTAAAAGATGGAAAATATGAGTTTTTGTTCTGAAATTTTGTACCGAATTCATAGTTTTTATACAAAAGAGGCATTGAAATAGAAAATTTAAAGCTGATTTGTGTTTTCATTGGTTAAATTTCTAATATGGCGTCCAATATGACATGTGACTATAAAGGATATTTGATCAAAACATTTGAATTAGTAAATATTCACTGTAATTCATAACTGGTTCTTTACATTAAAATCTGATAACATATAAGAACCCCCATTTTAAAGCAGATGATTTGTGTTTAAAATGGTTTGCTATCCAATATGGCATCTGAAATGGCAGCCATGTTCGTCTTTTCAGCTATATATAATCTAAACCAACATAAGTACGAGATTTCGCTGACTTGCATAGTTTTATTCCAGAGATTTGGGCATTTTTATTGCCCAATTATTAGATTTATATACAAGTGGGTTTGATATCCCCTGGTATTGCATCTAAAAGGGCTGCCATATATGATGGTATTTAAAAATGTGGTTTCAAAACCAGTGGTATGTATCAAATGCCTGCTTCTTATAAAGGAAGAAATCAATATAACCTGTATGTCACAAACCATCAATTTTAGCATATATGAAAAGATCATTTTTCTATGGCCATCCGGAGAACCAAAAGCGACTACAACAAACTTAACTGTAAAAAGACCATGGCAATTGATAACGATGATTTGTTTTATCAGCCAATCGTTTCAAGGCTTTTAAATACTTCACGTACCATTGCTGGGCCACAAATTATCATTTCGGAAGGAGTTTGCTCTACCTGGGTACCTCTAGTCCATTCAATCTTGTTACATCTTGTCTAGAATGGGCATCTTACATGGAAACTGACTTCTTCCCCATTTGCAGCTGCTACTGTTGAGGCACTTACAGATCACCCAGTTCTCTCAAGCCCTCTCTTTCGATGTCTTGACACCTGGCTCAGCTTCAATCATGTCAAAGCTGTGATATTGTCTTCCAAAGTCTTTTGTCTATCTTTGTTTGTTCCCTCCTGACTATTCTCTGGGACAATGCCTGAGTATATCTATGACTTCCTACGAAAATGTACCATTTTAGTTCATGTAGATTGATTGTTGTGAGTAGATCTTCAGTGGAAAAAAGTGGTTGTAAAATTTAGTTTTTGACTTTCTAATAAGTTATGTCATTGAAAGAGGTACTAAGCCATCTTCCAACCATCGCATTTCTATGACATGAACCTCTTTTAATGTACCGGTATGCTGGAATTATCTATGTTCTGCAAATTTAAAGGGGTGTACAAGGGAGAGCGTGAGCTGAATTTGATGTCTTGTTATCCCAAAATAAGGTTTTTGATTTCTTTCGCAGCTTAAAGACAAGCAATCTTGTTAGTTTATATTCTTTTTTGTTCTATGTGACTTTCTGTGTGCAGAAGCCGGACCAATTGATGAAATGGCTACTGAGGAAGCATTTCTGTTACAGCTATTAAAGATAGGGTACACTACCAAAAGCCACAAACTGACATAAATGTTTAGTCTGCCTCTCTATAAAGCCTTGTGTAGCTTTGACTTGATGTAATTCCCGGAAGTCGATTACTTAAAAATTGTTCTACTATACTCAATCTTGACGAAATTCTGAGTACAAGAATTACACCATTACATAGATGTTAACGCAATATGAACTTCATCGACACTGATATTATGTCAGTCAGTCAACATTGTCCTTTTTGACAGACTAAAGATTTATGTCAGTTTGTGGCTTTTGGTTCTACTTTTCGCCAGTGTACCCTATCTTTAATATCTATTGTGATATACACGCATCACTTTGTCATCATCACAAACTTGTCAGATAAACACATTTATTGCAGGTGGAGGCTTTTGGTTCTGCCCTTGAGTAGTGTCGGCCTCTGCAAGGCTTTTAGCAACCATTAACAGATACAGCACATCCCGATTTAGATAGCACACTGTATCAGGAGATCACTCCCAAGGAAAGGAAAAATGTTTTCATCAGTCTAGAACACTATATTACAACTATATTACTTAAGATGTGTATGACATTGTTTTTGGTCTAAACATTTTCAATTTATGCTGACAACAAAACCACTCAGAAACGACAGTAGATGATCCTTCAATTGTAAAAGTTGCGTGCATAATTATGAAGTATTAACCATGTAACAAGGAAGCTGAAGTGTACTGATATTTGAACCAGCAACCCATCATGATCCTGTATTTAGGATGTCTACGATGTCCTTTTAAAAGATAATTGTTTGTGACCCTTATCTCAGATTCTTTAGGAAAGCCACGATAAAACGGGATTAATACATCATAAATTGAAACTCATTTTAATCAGTTAAGGTTTGTTGCATTCTAGTACCCATTATAGGTAAGTAAGTTCTTGTTTCCATGTCCTGATGGAACAACCTTCATAAACCAACACAACAACCATTTTAGAAGCCATAGAATGATATCAAACACTTTTGAACACAAATTGACTTGTTCGAAATGACAGATCTAATGATTTTACGAGACAAAAAACGCCAGTTACAAATTATTGGTAATAAAATAAATATAATTTACCATGTTTGAATATACAGCTTTCAATAAATAAAAAGACAGCCCTTTTTGCTGCCTTTGGACATATTTAAGATATTCAAAATGGTTGTTTTAAATGTGTAACTCTGTTAAATATAAAGAAAGACATTTGATACAGGTAAATCGCAAGAAATCATGATTTGGCTATGTTTATTTCTAAAAAGGCCAATATGGCGGCCATTTCTGATGCCATCTTTAGTAAAAAAAATTAAATATTCAAGTTCCTTACTGGAAAATGAAAATTCATATGCATTTAAGGCAACACAAATATATATACTAGGTATCGGGTATCTATCATTTAGATTTTTCTTCTTCTATTGATTAATAAAACCGTATTTAAACTAGCATGGCGGCCATCTTGATGCCATATTGGATATATATCTATTTTTTCCAACCATCAACTGCATTAACATGATAGTTTCCTGTTGAAAATATCAATGAAATATGTTCAAATTGTTGGTTTTACAACATGTTCTTACAGTTTCGATTGGACAATTTTAAAGCATACATGTCATCCATTTTGGATGCCATATTGGACAGTAAATTCATCATTACGGACAAACTGCTAGCCTTAAAACTATCATGCCAATGTATCTAGAGTAAAATACAATGACCTGCGAGACAATTTATTAGAGAGAAGACGTTTGTTTTCGATGCTGTAATAGAACAGCTTAAAAATGCCAAAATGGCGGCCATCTTGGCAAAAAATGTTGCCATTCCTAAAGCTGATTACAATTTTAGTTGCAAAAATTGTTCAGAAGTATTCTTTTCAATTGAATATGGTAGATTTAGTGTTTCAAAGTGATAACTTTGGTCGGCAACAGAGTGAATAGCCCCTTATCACATGAAATATCCGCCATTTTGAAAATCAAGATGGCCGCCCTCACAGGGCAAATCTGGCTTGGCACTACCTCTAAATCTTTTTCTTTTGGACCCATCTAGGTGTGTGCCAAGTTTCATGCTTTTATCAAAAAATGCACAATTCGGCCAAAAAATGTTACCAGGAAGCTCCACTATATACAGAGTTTTTGTTAACAATTTTTTAAACTTCGAAGATTCACCAACAATCATTCAGCGTTTATAACAGCTTTCGTATTTAACTTTTGTATTTTGTTGTTCCAAACTTTGGGAAAGGGTTAAGTAAGCAATTAAGGTATACCACCCCTAATGAGATTCATGTGACGTCGGAATTATTCGTGACGTCGTTTAACATTTGTTACGTATCCAAACCTATTCGGGCGACGTTGAAAACATTCGGCGGTGGAACGTTCTACCACCGAATATTTTCAACGTCGCTCGAATAATTCTGATGTCGTGTCAATCTCATTAGGGATGAACTACCTTAATGTTACATTGTTATTTTGAACAGATGAAGAGGAAGAAGATAGAATGGCCAAGAACAGGCTTAATCTGAGATCAGAACAACCAAGCAGCTCAAAGTTAGATCTTGATGACTCTAATGATTCCACTACAAGCAGCTCTTTGTCTCCGCTTAGTGGTGAAGAAATGTGGAAAGGAGATTCAGGTACTAAACCTTTTCCAAATAAGACATTAGGTTTTTGTGTCACTTAGAGAAATAATTCTTGAAAAAATACTTGAAAAGAAGAAATTGCTGATAATCTTTAATCAGTAGTTTCTTCATTCCTCTCGATATTTTCTGTGCTGTAACATACAAATTTTCTACATTTGACATTAATTGTAGTCTGCTATACAGCAACTTGTTTCAAATTGGACTGGTCTAAAATTCTGCTTTTGGGGAAAGGCTTATAGCTTTATGTTTGTAGTGCAGATCCTGGAAAGTTTTTGTCACTTTGGCAGGCCTAGCAGCCGTAGCAGGCATTATGAATCAAGATCAGCCTGCAGTTATTTATTAGTAACAGACTTCAATGATAATAAATAAATATTTTACACCAAAGTTAAATCTTGTACAACCTGTTTTTGCAAGCAGCCTTTACTTTTTTTATGCTTCTGTTTTGTGTTGAAAGGATACAAACATGCTGTAAAATAGTAGTTTGTATGATCCCCCAGATTTTAATAAATCAATAGACACTCTGGTTCAATGACAATTTTGAAATTAAAATCATTTGTTTTACCTTAACAGGTATGAGATTCTTCAGGTATTTGACTGATTTCCAATTTTTCATGTCAGAATATTTTTGAAAAGATACTACTCGATATCACCCGAAAGAAACAAATATACAAAATATACAGTGTATGAAAGGGGTACAGGGCTTTCAGATTTTTGGTAACCTGTTTCAGATTTTTTCATGAAACATCCAATTACATGCCTGCCTCATTTTGTCCTCTGCAATTCTTTTCAACTTGGACCTGTCTTGACCCATTCCCACTTAATGTCACCTTTTGACGCCGTTCAAGAAAAGTATGTTGGAAAACATTGTGGCAAATGACAAGCAATTTCTTCATTTCCTACAATGTTTTCTATTCAGAGAGAAAAAAATTAAAATTTCACTAACTTGAAATTGTCAATTGCAACATCTTAGAGTTAAGACCAGTCTAAAATCTTCCTTTTTAGCAAGTACATGTAGTAATAGAACAAAAATATCTCCCTGGAAAGTTTTGCAGAATAAGATGTATTTTCTCTCATTGCAGAGCCAATAGGTTGGGTATACCAGATGATGGCAAGTGGTCAGAATCCGCGGACCATACTTGAAGAAATCATGACAGATGGTGTCCCAAATGTGGATGAATTCTCCCTCTGGAGGATTTTGTTGAGTATCGTGTCAGAGCCTCCTCCGCGAGAAAAATTGGATGATGTCAACACGCTAGCTGATGTGATAAACCTGATAAAGACTTGCCAAAATATTGTTGTTTTGACTGGAGCTGGGGTATATAAAGTTCTTTCTTGTTTCCTTGACAGTCAAAATGTAAATGTCAAATGATTTCAAACCTTTAAAATATCAAAGCAAAAAGACCCATATCAAAAAATCAGGACATATCATTTTGCCTTTGTCTGTCTGTCTGTCAGTCCAAAACTGAATGCAAAAACTTAACTTTAGACTTTTCAGGAGCATTGCTGTTTCACAAAGACATCTAGTTGTTAAATGAATTTTTGTCTATTCTTATTACTTGTATTAACCCTTTCACTGCCAAATATTGACCTTTGACGCGTCTTTCACCGCTGAATTAATTCCAAGAAATTTCCAAGAATCGATACCCTGTACACAAAATCATGAATAACTTTTGACTCATTTGATGGATTCCTTTCAAATTTTTAGGACATACAGACAAATGAAGCATCTTCATGTTACCAAAATTTCAAAGTTATTCATGAAATGACAATATTTTTTTCTTTTTTATCTAACTCACAATTTGTTACAATCTAGTAGATCAATGGAAAAAATTGGGTGAGTAAACCTCGACTAAATGTTTTCGTTGAAAGTATAATAATTTGATGGAACAGATTGTTGAAATGTCAACTAAACATAATTTCAAACTATCCCAAAGCCTTTTCCAGCATTTTTGGTGTCATTCATAGTGATATTTACAGCTTGTAGGCATAAATAGCAAGTGTATGATCTAATGGCAGCCATATTGTTGTCTTTTGTCTTGGAAAATTCCCCATAAAAATACCAAAAGCTTACCAAATGTAACACAAATTCTACTTTTTCACCTGTCAAACGCTAGTACTTTGATTACTAAAACGGTGCTATAAGAAAAAGAATGTGTGAAAACCACTTAGCTGTAAAAAATATTCACATATTTCGCCCCCCCATAAATTTGTCGACTGAAGTCGCCTATGGCAGAGAACGGTAAAGCGACAAAAGTCGCCTATGGCAGTGAAAGAGTTAACCTGGCTCAAGAAATTGAAAGTATGATTGGTATTCTTGAAGTGTAAAAAATTGTCTTTAGGCAGCGTGCAATATCTTATTAAATGCAAAGAAAACAGAATAAAAAAAACAAATAGAAATTTTGCTCTGGAATTTTTTCCTAAATTTAAACTTCATTCTTCTAGGTTTCTGTATCATGTGGTATCCCAGACTTCAGATCCCGTAACGGTATTTACGCTCGTCTGGCAGTGGACTTTCCCAGCCTGCCTGACCCACAAGCTATGTTTGATATACGATACTTTAGAGGCGATCAGAGACCCTTCTACAAGTTTGCCAAGGTGAGTTGTTTTAACCTATCAGACTATTTACCACATACTCAAGTATTTACGCTCGTCTGGCAGTTGACTTTCCCAGCCTGCCTGACCCACAAGCTATGTTTGATATACGATACTTCAGGCGCGATCAGAGACCCCTCTACAAGTTTGCTAAGGTAGGTGGTGTAGAGTACCAAATAGAATAACTTAAATATTTTTAAACCTTTCCCAAACGTAAAATTTTGAGGATGTTGAAATATGAAAGGAGTTTTAGACTAGAAAATGATTGTTCTCAAAAGTAAAAAGTATGTATGTAATAGCATAGAAAATATTTGGATAAAAGGAGAAACTGCTGGTCATCAGCAGTTTCTTCTTTTGTATCAATGTTTTCCAAAGCCATTTCAATTAGAGATGTAAAAATCAGGTCTTGTTTGGGAAAGGGCTAAATTGACAATAATTAAGATTGTACAAATTTTTGAAATCTGCAGATTGCAGTGTTTAAAACTTGTCTAAAATATTTTGGCTTTAGAATAGGATAATGCTGCTAAAACTTATGAGGTATACTGTAAGAGAATAGGTACCCCACCCACCATTTTCCATTGCCAGGAATTGTATCAATTCCTGGCCTTGGTCATTCTACTTTACTGCAGTTTTATTGAGTGATATTTTGTTACTGTTGTGTTTTTAGGCATTTTCTGCACATTTCTAAGACCAGTCCTACCTACCTAACTCTTACCATCAGTCTACGTAGCCTATTTACTATTTTGGTAAATTCAGCCATTTTGGATTATCTCCCTTTGACCTAAACTTAATTCTACAATATTGTCTACACTAACTACCTACAGAGTCCCTCATATGGTTAAATACATGCTATTTTGTCTATAGTTTGTCTTTGCAGGAATGGATTTTCTTGGAATTTGGTATTAAATGTGTAATTCCATTCCTGGCTCTGACCTTGGAAGTTTGGAAGGAGGGAAAGTTTGAATCCTTTCCACCTTCCCACTTCAAGGGTCTTAATCTCCTTTATCAGAGTCATTTGCCTATAATGTAGGGTATCAAAAGTTAGCTTATTATGTGTATTTTCTAATTATTCATATGATTATTCCATATCTTTTTCATGTTAAGAGTAATTGTAGGTGACAGGATTTGCTCCTGGCAACATGGCCGAAATGGCCAGGAATTGTCTGTTTGCAGCCAGGTTTCCTGGACTGCCAGGAACGTGTTGATTGGCTCAGTGACACCTTCCATTACCTGTGATTGGTTAATGAGGGTGTAACCTAGGTGATCAAAAGTCTATATAAGGGGTAAATCCTGGCACTTGGTTTAGTTTGATTATCAGAGTCAAAGATGTTACTTCGATGCAGAAATTCTCAACAACTGGATTAAATTTTACATTTCTAAAACTAACCTGTGACTCTCATTATTTACTTATCCATCTGAACAACTAACCAGGTTGAAGACAGGAATTAGAGAGAACATTGAGCAAAAGTTCCACTTTGTTTACAATACATTCATCACATCATGCTAAATGAAAGCTATCACAGTTTGATATACAATTTTTAGCTCGACTTTTCGAAGAAAATGAGAGCTTATACTGTCACCCGGGCGTCGGCGTTGGCGTCGGCGTTGGCGTTGCAACCAAGGTTAAAGTTTTTTTCAAACATCAATAACTTCCATACTATCAAAGGGATTCAACCCAAACTTGGTATACTTATTCACCATCACACCCTCTACCTTACTATCAGGGCCCATGACCCTGGGACCACTCTATTTGGAGTTATGCCCCCTTTATACTAAGCAACTTAGAAAGTCGAGCGCGCTGTCTTCGGACAGCTCTTGTTGATGGTATCCTGTCAGTGGTGAAATAGTTTTCAGCCGTAAGAAGGATGTGCTGTGCATCAGGATTAACCTATTCCCACGTATTGACGATTAATGAAGCCCCTCAAGAGAAAGGCTGGAAATGCTATGTTGCAGTAAATTGGACCACCCTAAAATTTTGCTGTCTGGTAATGGGTTAAAATCTTCACAATTTCTACTTCAGGAAATTTACCCAGGCCTGTTTGAGCCCTCTAAATGTCATCGGTTTATCAAACTAATAGAAGAGCATGGAAAATTGTTGCGCAATTATACCCAGAATATAGACACACTAGAACAAGTGGCAGGGATAGAAAATGTGATACAGTGTCATGGTAAGGCATATTTGAGTTTTGAGCTGAAATCTGGATAAAGGTCCACCATGGCTTTTGAGACCAACATGGATCTAGATCAGCCTGTGCATATGCACAGTCTGATATAGATCCATGCTGTTCTTATATAGCTTCTTCTTGGCTTGTTTAATTAATCTCTATGGATCCTGATCTAATTGATAAGCTTATAGAAGCACATGGAAAATTGTTGCGTAATTATACACAGAATATACATGTAGACACACTAGAACAAGTGGCAGGGATAGAAAATGTGATACAGTGTCATGGTAAGGCATATTTGAATTTTGAGCTGGAAACTGGAAAAAGGTCCACCATGGCTTTTGAGACCAACATGGATCTAGATCAGCCTGTGCATATGCACAGTCTGATCAAGATCCATGCTGTTCTCAAAAACAGGCCTCCTAGTGAAACCTTCAAAACATGGAAAATTGTTGCGCAATTATACACAGAATATAGACACACTAGAACAAGTGGCAGGCATAGAAAATGTTATTCAGTGTCATGGTAAGGCATATTTGAATTTTGAGTTGGAATCATGAAAAACATGGATCTAGATCAGCATATACATACGCTCAGTCTGATCGAAATCCATGCTGTTTTCAAATAGCTTCTTTTTTGAAAAGCTTATATAGAAGCACATGGAAAATTGTTGCGCAATTACACACAGAATATTGACACACTAGAACAAGTGGCAGGGATTGAAAACGTTATTCAGTGTCATGGTAGGAACGTTTTTAAATTTGAACTCAAAGAATAGTTTTCAGATCTCACATGTGCATATTTCTTATTCCTTAGGGTCATTAATGTTAAGGTTAAATACCAAACCTTTTGCCATGTATATTGTAACAAATGGACTGTTGTTGTATTTGTAGGTTCATTTGCAACAGCGACCTGCATGACTTGTAAATACAAATGCTCAGGGGATGATATAAAACAACAAATATTTGATCAGGTATGTCAAGTCAAATGTATTCAACCTTACTCAAATCATGGCAGAATTGTAAATTCGTCTGATTTTTAAGCTGCCAGAATTGAAGTTATTAAAGGTAGGATTTGTCAACATTACAGCACAGAAAATATTGAGGTAAAAGGAGAAAATCATGGTTAACTTTCTGTTAGGGATGTCAAAATCAGGGCTTGTTTGGGAACATGCTAAATTGTTGAATATAAGCACTTCTTCTTATATTCATTTGACTTGAATTGTGTTACAGCTATCCTACAGTTTCATTAGTGGAAACAAATCAAATACAACTTTTGTTCAATGGCTACTTACAGAAAAATGCAGCAGTATTTTGTCTGTATTGGAAGGTTTATACTAAGCTAATGGATATTTGCAACTAAGATCAGTCTATCTTATTTAAATGTTTCTGAAAGGATTAAAGAAGAAATTTATTCCCATTGATAAAGTTGTCTTGCATTTATCCATATTTAGGTGATTCCAAAATGTCCGAAATGTGATCCACCGACAGAGTTCTCCATTATGAAACCAGACATCGTGTTTTTTGGTGAAAGTCTTCCGGAGGAATTCCCTAAACAAATGGCAGCAGACAAAGAAAAATATGATAAATTTGTTCTTACATTGTGTAACTTTTGGGTATAAAACATTGTGAGAAATGAAGAAATTGCTTGTCGCAAGCAATTTCTTCATTTTACACAATGTTTTCAATAACCTTTATCTTGTGGAGTGTCTTAAGGCGAAACTACATGTATGTTGTAATTGGTTAAAAAGAAAATTACTCAGCATTTTACTCTGCAACTTTTTCATCAATTTGTCTTGCATTTATCCACATTTAGGTGATTCCAAAATGTCCAAAATGTGATCCACCGACAGAGTTCTCAATTATGAAACCAGACATCGTGTTTTTTGGCGAAAGTCTTCCGGAAGAATTTCACAAACAAATGGCAGCGGACAAAGAAAAATGTGATCTACTTATTGTGATTGGCTCATCCTTGAAAGTCAGGCCTGTGGCCCTTATACCTAGTAAGTTTTGTGTGTTTTTGCATGGCCAGCAGGGCCTTCATGCAAACGAATTGGAAGAATTTTAAATCAATAATGAAGGAACATTAGTTGTATTCTTATTGTATTAAATGACTGCAAGGATATATATAAAAATAATGTTTTTTGTTTCTTTTAATTTATTTCGAAGGAAAGAAAAATAAATGTGTAAGCATTTGTTAAGTTGTCACCTGATACTTGGTTTATACAGTTTCAAATATTTTTATTTTAGATCAATTGATCATTCAGGTAATGTTTCACAAATTGAGGCCAAACCCTGTGTTGTAGCTACTCTAACTCATTGAAAATTTATTGAGACATTTCCAATGAGTACTACAACATAAAGTTTTGAATTCAAGTATATAAAATGTTATTAATTTTTATCAAGAATCAATTTCACATTTGTTTCATTTCTTTACTACAGATTCCATACCAGGAAATGTTCCACAGATCCTTATAAACAAAGAACACCTCAGAAACCTTAATTTTGATGTAGAACTATTGGGTGATTGTGAAATCATTATTGGTGAATTATGCAGACATTTAGGTGATACCTGGGAAACACTGGCTAATAAAACAAACCCTCTCACAGAAATCAAAGTTGACAATCTCATGACCCCACCTGCTACTCCGAAACCTGACAAAGATGGTGGTGATAACTCAAATGCTTCTCCGAAACATATTGGTGATGGTGATAAGATAAGTGAAAAGCCTGAAGTATTAGATGACAATGTAGATTCATCTACAGATATTAAAGCTGACAATAAATCTCCTGTTGCTGGTACAAGTCAGGGAGATACAAATGAAGCTATCTCAGGTGGTACAAATGAAGCAATCAAAATGGCAATACCAGATGACAGCAATAAAACCGAAGACAAAAAAGATAAAACCACTTCCAAAAATATAGTCAAACCTCAGGATTCGGAAGCAAATGTTGAATCAGAAACTAGTGTCAGTAGCACTCAAGAGTTGCCAAAATCTAGTCAAAGTGATATTAGTGCCAACAATAAAGTTGATAGTGTAGTTGATTCAAGTGTGGAATCCAATAAAGTTGAGCGTAAAGTTGAGTCAAATATTGAAGCTAATGAGGTAGATACAAGTGTTGAACCTAATGTTGGTGCTATCAGTATAGATAAGGAGAATAACAATAAGACTGGTGATGATGAAGACATGGTAGACAGTACTGCTGATATAGAACAAGGAGCTGGTTATGGTTTAGGCTTCTTGAAGAGATCACAAAAACAGTACTTCAGGGCTGGATGGATGCCTGCCAAATGGAAAGTCTCACAGAGGCTTGCTCGTAAGTGTTGCTTTTAACATGATTTTGTACATATTACATTTTAGTTACATTAGGTATTTACTATTACCATATTTGTTCTAATAAACGCCCATCCCTCAAACCTCAGCTGAAAATATGCATATTTCAAGCACAATTTATGGGGAAAAGGGTGATTCTAATAAATGCCCGTCCCCCGATTCCGGATTAAAATAATGGAAGTCATAAACAAAGATCACTTCTGAAAACAATGAAAGAGAGGATTTCCTGTCCACCGATATGTTTACTATGAAGGAATTCCATCCCCAAATCATATTTTACACAAGTTTCCTTGTAACAAAACTGCCTACCCCCAACTTTTCTATCAAGCACTTTTCTAATAAATGCCTGGGGGTTAAGAATAATTACGGTATTCTAAGCCAGACAGTAGTGTAAAGTTGTTGCTTCTGTCCCTGTGACAGTCTATTTACAAATTTGGTCTCAATTTTCAACTCCTTATAATTGCTTATGAGTATTATAATGTCTAGTAGTGTGCCTGACCATTAAAAAGTTTATTATACCCCCCCCCCCCACAACGAAGTTAGGGGGGGTATACTGGAATCAGATTGTCCGTCTGTCTGTCTGTCTGTCCGTACGTGGACATAGTTTTGTGTCCTCTTCTCCTCCCACAGTTTTTGCTGAAATTTTATCAGGTTGTTTCATATGAAGTGTGCACCTGCAATTTTCATCTTGATCCAGTCATTAGTTTCAGAGTCATGCCACTTTGAACTTTTTAAGGTAAAGGGGGGGGGGGGGGTTTAGTCAAAATTTAAAATTTCGTTTCCGTGCTCTAAATCAAGAATCGGATGACCTGGGATCAAGAAACTTTACACAGTTGTTGCCCATGACCCAAGGAGGTGCCCTATTGTTTTTGGGTCACAAAGGTCAAGGTCACAATTGGACTCTGTTTAAAATCTGTTTCCGTGCTCTTAATAAGTCAAGAACCTTTTGACCTATAGCATTTTTTCAGTGACAAGGACCTAGTGGGGGGTATTCGTCTGCTGTGCGACAGTTCTAGTTTCATTTGCAATTATTTTGTCATCTGAAACCACTTTCAAAGCAGTTTTCGAAGGGGGTATAGCTGGGTTTCAGACATGGAAGCCTGTTTCTGTTTCCTTCATGAAGAGCCCAATCTCATGCCTGATGAGCTAAATTTTAATCCATTACCACACAGTGACTCTTTTTGACGCCCCAAAAGATAAGGGTTTTGGAAAACATTGTAGAAAATGAAGACATTGCTTGTGACAAGCAATTTCTTCATTTCCCACAATGTTTTCTACCTAAAAAGCTAAAAAGATTTTAAAGTTCCTTTACTTGAAATTGTTCTCTGCAACATCTTTGAATTTGGACCAGTCAAAAATTTGTTGTTTGGTAATTGTTTAATCCATTGATTAATCTCGTTTCAGCCAACCAGTACTGCTTCATGCCTCCGAACAGATATGTCTTCAATGATGCAGAATTATTCATGACCGTCGATTCCAACTCCGACTCCAATTCAAGCGACTCAGACAGTGACAGTGATCTTGATAAATCAGATAAACTCTATAAATCCATCGCCAACGAAATCGCTGATGAAACAAAACATGTAGTGAGTGAAGGAAATGGCTGTACACAGCCTACGGGTCCTGTTAGTGATACTGACATTAATTCTAGCTCTGACAAGTTGGAACCAAAAGAAGATTCAACCAAATCCCAAGTATAATCCTTTCCCAAACAAGACCTGGTTTTTACGTGTCAGAATTGGCTTGGGAAAACATTGAGACAAAAGAAGAAACTGCTGATAACCAGCAGTTTCTCCTTTTGCCTCAATATTTCCTGGGCTATAACACAAACATTTTGGCCTTTTGTGATTATTTATTTTGTCGTCTGCAGCAGTTTTCATATTGGACCAGTCCAAAATTTGCTGTTTTGTAATGGGTTAAACATTTGAGAGTGATCAAAATTCTAAGGAGATGCAGACAAACTAGATAATACTGAAAATAAAATAAGTACAATATATGGCTTAAAAAGCCTTGAGAGAAAGGGCGAAAATGCTGATAACCAGCAATTACTTCTTTACCTCAATATTTTCTTCTTTTTTTCTAGAGCTCTTTCTATTATGGATGTCAAAACAGGCCTTGTTTAGAAAGGGGGGGTTGTATTGTTTATACCAATCACAGCACAATCTGAAATTTACTTGTTTGAAAATTAGTATTATTGTTTTTAGATGGCTATTTACAGAAAAGGGGAGGGGTTATTTCCCTACCTTATAAAGTTTCTTTTGTCATCGGCAGTACCTTTAAATTTTGAACAATCTGAAATTTGATCATTTGTATGTCTAATTGTAAATTTTGTTTATTTAAATTCATAATCAATGGCAGCTGAAATTTACTTTACAGGTGAGTACAATACTGTACATATACATAACAGAGCTATAGGCAAGATGGAGATATGCCTTTTAACCCTTTCCCAAGCAACAAATCTTGGGGTGTTTCAACAAGAAAGCTGCTTTGAGTGACATCACTGATGTAAATGGAAAGGGAATTGTGTACATTATAGCATATAAAATATTGAGACAAAAGGAGAAACTGCTGGCTATCAGCAGTTTCTTCTTTTGTCTCAATATTTTCCCAAGCCTTTTCTAATAGGGACGTCAAAACCAGGTCTTGTTTGGGAAAGGGTTTATACCTTACTTTTATAATGCATCAAACCAAACGGTATGTTGTTGGTACTCATTAGAATTGTATCCACGAGTTGAATCAATGAGTATGCTTAAACCATTCACACATAAAGCTTTTGATGCCCAATAAGATAAAGGTTTAGGAAAATATTGTGGAAAATGAAGAAATTGCTTGTGACAAGCAATTTCTTTAGTTTCCACAATGTTTTCTAACAAAAAATTGGAAATATTTTCAAAACTTTATCATCATGAAATTTTCGTTTGCAACACCTTTCAAATTGAAACAATTAAAACATAAAATACTTTTATAATACATCAGACAAACGGTATGTTGTTGGTACTCATTAGAATTGTATCCATGAGATGATTCAATGAGTATCCTTAACCCTTTCCCAAACGGCAAAAATCTAGGGTGATCCACTTCAATTACTGCTACAAATGACAAAATTGATGTTATTAAAGATAGGATTTGTGTAAAATATAGCATAGAAAATATTGAGACAAAAGGAGAAACTGCTGGCTATCAGCAGTTTCTTCTTTTGTTTCAATGTTTTCCCAAATCTTTTTAATTGGGGACGTCAAAACCAGTTCTTGTTTGGGAAAGGGTTAAACCATTCACACATAAAGACGCTTTTTGATGCCCAATAAGATAAAGGTTTGGGAAAATACTGTGGAAAATGAAGAAATTGCTTGTGACAAGCAATTTCTTCATTTACCACAATGTTTTCTGCTCGTAAAGACAAAAAAAAAATAATTTCATTTCCTTGAAATTGTCGGATGGCACGACTTTGAATTTGAATTAGTTTAAATGATTACCATCTTGAAATGGTTAAATCTTTTTTCTGTTGCTCTGTACGGTCTGGTTATGACATTATAGCACATGTTTACGAATTTTATTACAATTCCGAATGCATTTATTAGACACCTACAAGATTGGACCAAAACACACACGCCGCGGCCATGGCGCAGTTGGTAGCGCATCTGCCCCTCATTCGAGAGGTCACGGGTACGATACCCGGCTCCGACAAACACGCTTTGTGACAAATATGTCACCCATCAATGGTTTGATATCATGAAATTGTAGGGAGCAGCTGAAGGCTCGGTTAGGGTGTTGTTGTAGTACTGGTATGAGAAACGACAGGAATTCATCTCTAGGTGTTCCAGCCTCCGCGATATGACCTTAGTAGTTGAAAACAGGATAAAACCCCAATAAACCAAACCAAAAAAGACACATTTGCAGTACTTAGTTTGATACTCACTATTTAATTCATACCACTGAGCAATGCAGCTATATTTACAAATCACATTACAAATTGTAAAATTCTTGTGCTTTGAAAACAGAATTTTCTTGTTTATATCGGTAGAATTTGTAAACATGTGTTATAATATCGTAATCAAACTATAGATTATACTATGAACAGTATTGGACCGACTTGTTGATTTGTTAAATGTGAATTGTGAAATGATTTGTAAATTTGTCACTTATTATACCCCCCACAACGAAGTTATGGGGGGGTATACTGGAATCAGGTTGTCCGTCCGTCCGTCCGTCTGTCCGTCCGTCTGTCCGTCCGTCTGTCCGTCCGTCCGTGGACATAATCTTGTGTCCTCTTCTCCTCCCACAGTTTTCGACCAATTTTTCTGAAATTTTATCAGGATGTTTCCTATCATATGAAGTTGTGCACCTGCAATTTTCATGTTGATCCAGTCATTAGTTTCAGAGTTATGCCACTTTGAAGTTTTTAAGGGTGGGGGGGGGGGGGGCATAATCTTGTGTCCTCTTCTCCTCCCTCAGTTTTTGACCAAATTTGCTGAAATTTTATCAGGATGTTTCCTATCATATGAAGTTGTGCACCTGCCATTTTCATCTTGATCCAGTCATTAGTGTTAGAGTTATGCCACTTTGAAGTTTTTAATGGGGGGGGGGGGGGGGGGGAGTAGTCAAAATTTATAATTTCGTTTCTGTGTTCTAACTCAAGAACCGTTTGACCTAGGATCATGAAACTTTACACAGTTGTTGCCCATGACCCAAGGAGGTGCCTTGTTGTTTTGGGGTCACCAAGGTCAAAGGTCAAGGTCACAGTTTGACTTTGTTGAAAATCCGTTTCCATGCTCTAAGTCAAGAACCTTTTGACCGATAGCACTTTTTCAGTGACAAGGCCCTAGTGGGGGGTATTCGTCCGCTTTGCGACAGTTCTAGTTATTAGTGGTATATTTTTGAAGCAATAAATGATTATATAAAAAGTTTCCCATTTTAAATGTGTAGATTAATCGGACAACCACTTGCTTGTAGACAATTTGTTATTCCCCCAGGGCTACAGATAAAAGAGGGCAATTGTTTATCAATCAAAATTTAATATTTCATTTAATGTTCAATTGATCATCAAATGCCATGTTGTGGGTTCTCATGGAATCATCTCGTCAAGATGATTAAAAGGAGTACTCACAACATGAGAGTTTGAAATTGAAATAACAAAATTAAAATGTTTTAACCCATTACCAAACATTGACACCTTTTGACACCCCTAACAAATTATTCTTTAGAAAAGATTGTGGAAAATGAAGAAATTGCTTGTGACAAGCAATTTCTTCATTTCCCACATTTTCTAAACAAAAACACCTAAAAATGTAAAAGTCCAAGTACTTGAAATTGTCGTCTGCAACACCTTTCAAATTGGAACAGTCCAAAATTTTGCTGTTTGGGAAAGGGTTAACTCCCACTTATCTGTAGCTCTGCATCTCTGTAAAATTTAGGGAAGGGCTAAATAGGAATCGCCCTATGTCTGTCTGCAGTACTCA
The DNA here is from genome assembly GCA_963680895.1 of Fragum sueziense. Lineage (NCBI taxonomy): Eukaryota > Metazoa > Mollusca > Bivalvia > Cardiida > Cardiidae > Fragum > Fragum sueziense. Next base: position 91,815 of record CAVMGG010000814.1, on the reverse strand, counting down.
CTGGTGGTGAACTCGGCCAAAGCGAGGGACGTTTTTCGCTACAACTAGGTACAGACATTTTGTGTTCAAATGTGAGTTCAAAGATCTGATTGGATAGTTTTTCTAATAACAATGAATTTGTTCTAAAAATAGACCAGGTTTGCCGATATGTATTGACAAACCGTCTGTGTTGTTATAAAATCTCGTAACTCGTAGTTTCAATATTTTATAACAACACCGACGGAATACTATGATCGTGAAAAAACGTTCCACGCTTTGGCCGAGTTCACCACAAGTGGTACTCCTTAGCGCAATTTCTATTGAAGGGCTTGAAAGATTTGGAAACCGGAGCCAAGTCTTGTTTGAAAAAGGCTTATTCTTAATTACACTATGAGTCATCTGATTGGATGCGAGGTATGTCTCAGATTTGTTGTTTTGTAATTTCAGTTATACTGGAAATGAGATCTAGACTGATTGGTGAATAGCGTCCCACAGCTTTCTTCTCTATTCCTAAGTCACTGTCATGCAAAGGCGGATCCAGGACTTTTTTCCAAGGGGGGGGGGGGGGGGGTGTCAAAGCCCAAATTATGGCTTTTAATAAGAAGTTATATAGTCAAAATTCAATTTTCAGCCAATTCCAGGGGGGGTCATGACCCCCTGACCCCACCCCTAGATCCGCCCTTGGTCATGGCACATTTCAACATCAGCCAGTGCCTAAATTCTGACAGACAGAGACTCATGCTGCTCTTTTATGGTCGCTACAGGTCATGAAGAAGCTATTCGAGAACAACATGGTTCCTGATCAGACTGCGTATATACGCAGGCTGATCTGGAACAATGTTGGGCTCAAAAGCCTTGTGGGACCTCTTTCTAGATCCTGGCCCATGTATATTATGGGATCAGAGTTTCATCCCCAGCTGAGGCAACATTTATCTCCCATCGATTGTTAGTAAATCTATGTGGGATTAGCAGCTTGAAGCTCTGAAAGGATTTAAGGTAGTACTTGTGAGAGAAGCAACAGCAATCCATGGTTAGGTGCTCCACCTGCCACTGTATAACTGAAATATTGTTTAACACATTCCCACATAGTGACGCTTTTTGATGCCCGCTCTAAAAATGCTTGAGAAAACATTGTGGAAAATACAGAAATTGCTTGTGAGTACAGGCAATTTCTTTATTTCCCAAAATGTTTCTACCCTCAAGACAAAGCAATGTAAAATTTTATTCACTTGAATTTGCCAGCATCATCCTTAAAGATACACATTTACTGTTACTTACTTATTTTTTGGATAATTTACTGTAAAAATAACTGTACACAAATGAAATATGGCATGCGCGGATCCAGAGGGGGGGTCAGGGGGTCATGACCCCCCCTGGAATTGGCTGAAAATCTAATTTTGACTATATAACTTCTTAATGAAAGCCATCACTATGGCTTTGACCCCCCCTGGAAAAAAATCCTGGATCCGCCCTTGTATGGCCTTTAATTTTCATCTGTGCCAAATGTCAGCTCTGTCTGATCTGTATTGGCTTAGATGACGACGGATTTAAAACCCAATATCATATCATTTCGTAAACACTATCTGGCAGATAATGCCCACTTTGAATATTTTACATATCTTTACACCGCTGCATGATTATCGATTTATGTCATTTGCTGTATGAATCTTGTATTCTGTCTTATAAAGTCTGTAAACAGTGCGACAACATGCTAAAAGCCAACTTCTGTGGATTATAAGGGATTTGGGCCTACGGATACTAATGTCACTTTAAATTTGGACAAGTCTAAATTATTGCTGTTTGGTAATGGATTAAATTCCTCTCATTCAATCAATTGTTTCCATTCTCGCCCCTTCCTTCCCCCTTCTCCCACATTTACCCAAAGGTAATATATAAACAAACGAAAGATACTTTTATGATTTAGGCAGTTTTATTGCACTGTTTTGTCTCAACTTTCTATGAATTTGCCAGAAAAATATTGCTTTCTTAACCCTTTCCCAAACAACACCTGGTTCTGATGTCCCAAATAGGAATAGTGTGAGAAAACATTGATGCATAAGAAGAAATGCTGATTACAAGCTTATTCTCCTTTCGCTTCAAATTTGCTCTATTGTACACAGATTCAATCTTTATCAATATCAATATTGTGCTGCTTTTCAAGATTTTCAATAAAAACCTAGTATCTACAGCTTTAAATAAGCTGTAGATACAAAGTTTTTGTTGAAAAGCAGCTATTGTCACCTGCAGCAGTTTTCAATTTGGAAAAGTGTGAATTTCGGTCATTTGACAAAGGTTTGTAATTATTGTATTCTAATCCAAAAGTTCAATTATTCGAAAAACTTAATTTAAGACTTAATTTGAAGCTGCTCTCCATTCACGCTTTATAGCATGTTTATTCCAAAACTATAAAATTTTTATTTCAATATCTTTAAATATAAAGGCTGAAAATGTTATTTAACCCATTACTGCACAGTGACGCCTTCTGACTCCCTTACAAGAAAATGCTTGTGAAAACATCATGAAAAATGAAGAAATTGCTTGTGACAAGCAAATGTGCAGATTTTTAAATTTTCATCAACTTGAAAATGTCGTCTGCAACAGTTTTCAAATTGGAACAGTCCAAAATTTTGTCGTCTGGTAATGGGTTAACCATTAAAATTTTAAGTATGTTCAAAATGGTGAAATTTACCCCGAGAACTAAATGATTCACATTTTCCCCACATTTTAAAACTCTGAATTTTGCTTCTAGAGGATATAAAAGAAAGATTTGAGCAAGTACATGTATACTTAAATTTTGACCCAAAACAATTGGAGAGCAGCTTTCAAGTACAATTTGGAGCCCAAAAATGCATTTTAAATATGGAAATGTAAAATGAAGTATAATGTTATGAATAGAGTAAGTCACTGTATGTGTGTATACATTACATTAGATATAGATCAATTATAGCTTGTGATAAATGACCTGGCAGAGCACCTCTAGCTAATAACTAGAGATGCTCTGCCAGGTCATTTATCACAAGCTATAGATATGATGCAGGGTCAAAGGTAAACTTTCTCTAAACAAGTTAGCATCATTATAATAATTATAGAGAAAATTGACTTTTGACCTGTCACCGTTTCTTATTGGTCTATTCTAATATTGCACTTGCCTCTAGATAATTTGTTTATAGACTTTAATTCGAGCACCATTTTGCCGTTTCCAAGATAGTACAAAAAGATAGTACATTCCTCTGCAATGTCCACAGAGTTTGCAGATGCATTAATGCAAAACCTTGTAAGTGCATATGCACTTACAGTAACTGCATATATTCGCTTTTCAGCAAAAACCTAGAAACTACAGCTTAAAATTTTCATTGAAAAGCAACAATATGCACTAACAATGGTTTTGCACATTCTCTTTGAAAATATTGTAGTACTTTCACGCTTGTAACCTTTTTAAAAAGACACTCAATTACATTCATTAGATGAAAGTTATAAAACTTTTAAAGTACTATTGTCATTCTCAAATATTGCTTTCTTGTCTGATATAAAAAGCTGAGATATTGCACTAGCCCAATTTTTTGTGTCCATTTAAAATCCTTTTAAAGGAAGATATTTATACTTTAAAATTAAATGCTCAAGAAAACCATTAACTGTTCCTTCATATGCATTACATCTTGTGTCAACAGAATTTCAGACTTTATTAACTGTTTGTGTTTAGTTCGCAATTCATAAAGAAGTCGGTTTATATTGTTGGTTTAATGCAAATCTTTCATAAGCAGCATTTATGCGCATCCAATGGACCTTACAGTAGACCATCGCTATTTGATTGTTGCAGCACTTCGAGTGTCGATAGACCACAATAGGTTTATGTGGCAATGATCTGTTTGCTAGAAATCTTGCTCTCTACTTTTGTATTCTTGTCTTCATGCAGTGGTCTGTAGTTTAAGTCCCATTCCTAGCACATGCATGTGTTGGAGCACTTTGTGTTGGTTTTTGTCTGCTGTCAGTTCTGAATGGGATGTCGAGTTTCAGTCCATCAGCAGCTGAAAAACATTGCATGAGAAATCTTTTAAAGATTCTAGACATTACTGTTAATACTTGACATTTAAAAAGACAAGCTTAAAAGGCAATTAAATACCAGAGCATTTGAAAATGGGAAGCTTGTACAGAAAAAATGTTGGTCAGGACCCAAGAGGGATTTTAAAAGATTACTAGCATTTGCTCTCGTTACTTCATACCAAATTTTGAGGTAGTTTGCTAGATGAATACATGGAATAAATTAACCCTTTCCCAAATGACAAAATTTTAGGGTAATCCACTTCAAAAACTGCCACAAATGACAAAATGGATGTTATTAATGATAGGATTTGTGTAAAATATGGCATAGAAAATATTGAGACAAAAGGAGAAACTGCTGGTTATCAGCAGTTTCTTCTTTTGTTTCAATGTTTTCCAAAGCCTTTTCTATTAGGGACGTCAAAACCAGGTCTTGTTTGGGAAAGGGTTAAGTACAAGCACATGTATTACTATTACAGTAATATCTTATTTTGAGGATTTGAACTTTCATCATCACCAAAATAGATATACAGAAAAGTTATTTTCCGCAAAGTTTCTTGTAATAAGACCTGAACTAAGACATCATAATAATTCAAGAACATCATAAATGAAATAAGCTTGATTTTCAAAATGTTTACATGACATGCTCATACAGAAGTACAAAAATCTTGTGCAATAATTTAAATCTTTTCCAAAACGACAACATTCTGGATTGGTCTATTTGATCAGATGCTTAAAAGACAGAGATTAATTGTGTTTACTGTTAATAGCACAGAAAACATTGGGGTAACAGAAGACAATGCACTCCAAAGAGTACACTCCAAAGAGTCCATGATATTGATGTACCTAGTCTACTAGCGAAAGGCAATTACCAGCATTTGTTTTCATTTTTCTCAATGTTTTCAATCCTGGAAACAGTATTTCACATTAGATTTTGCCTGTAACTCCTTTTTATTTGGACCAGTCTAAAATTTTATCATGATTCAGGAAAAGCTTATATCTGCATGCCATCATTCACAGCTAGACTACACATAGTAACATGGAATTCCTTACACAGACATAATTCATAGCTTATAATAATTTTCATACCTAATAATAAAGTCAAGCACTTTTATGCTAAGGCATTTTGAGGCAATTACAAAATCTTCATGCTTACAAAATCATCAATTTCCGTACTTTCTTTTGTGATGCATTGAATATTCGTAACACATTATACATCTAATAGATAGTTCTTACCCATACAAGGACATCTTTTGATGCACCTATATGTTAAAGTTTGGGAAAATATTGAAGAAATGGAAGAAAATGTTGATAACCAACTTTTTTCCTTATTCTCTATATTTCCAATCACATGCAAGAGAATTTTCATTCTGAAAATGGAACTGATTTTGTTGTGTGCAATCCCTTTGAATATGAACAGGTCCAAATTCTGTTGTTTGGTACAAGGTTAACACATACCATGAGCAAAGCATTAATTTGAGCCAGGATCTGAAAACGGCCTTTAAGGCTTTTGAGCCCAGATCAGTCTGGGTATACATAGTCTGATCAGGAACCATGTTAATTGGTCTACAATATCTTCTTCATGGTCTGTAGTAACTGTATGCAAGTAGCATGAGGTCAGACTGCACCTAGGCAGAGCCTAGCCTTAAAACATAGCTGTCTCAAAAGCTGTAAGGGATATTTTTGCAGATCCAAGCTCATTTGTATTCAGCATGTTCATGCTCAATTCCAGTGGAACTGCTTGTTCTACATTCCCCTGCGAAAAAAGTTAAAGAATGCATTTCTAGTTCTAGAACTGTTCTAGAATGTTCTAGAATGTTACATGGCACTTCTAGAACTGTTCTAGAACAGTTCTAGAAGTGCCATTTAACATTCTAAAACATTCTAACAGTTCTTGAACTTAAATAAACTTTTCGCAGGGGATTGGAAATCCCCTCATACCACATATATACATCACACAGAGCTCCAGATCAGAAGATCTGCAATCATTAAATTGTTTCAATTTCTTTTTTTTAAATTATTATTCTAATTCTACCTCCTGTATTGTGGGCAAAACTGTATAATCAATTGAGTTATTTGAAGGAGGCAATTCCAATTAATGCTAACAATATAGCTTGAAGTGAAAGAATTGATAAATGAAATTTTGAATTTCGCAATGCCAATTGAAATTCCCCATTATCTGTAGCTCTGTTCACATACATGTATAAGCTAAGCATCGGTACTACAGCATTATAGCTAGGACAGTTTACAATCAAGAAGCTATCGGATATGACATGGACATTGTACAATCAAGAAATATCTACCTCTGTATTCTTCAAACTGTGATCACCTGCTACAAAGAAAAGGAGAGTAATAATCAGTCAGATACGGTGAGCAAAGAATGGGCCAGGATCTGGAAATAGAGCCCTTGTAATAATTGAGTCAAACATATGTGGCGCATCATGATAAAAGGGACCTTATGGGAAGTATGAAAAGTATCAACCCTAGCCTGTCTGCGCAGTCCGCGCAGCCAGACTAGGGCCGATACTTTCCACTCTAATATAATTTTCTAAAACTAGAATGTTCAATCTACCTTAGCATGTGTTCTTTTCTCAAATATGTCTTCTGGTTGACCTCTGCTGAGCATGGTTAGTTTGTCAAAACTTGTATTTTTGGACTTCTGATAAGTTCCCTTTTAGTGTGACAGATCACATATTTTTAGATCAGTCTGTGCCTAATTGTGCCTAATCTAGTGCAGTTTGATCAGGATACATGCTGGTCTTTTATAGTTGCTTGGAGTCATCAAGAAGCTGTTTGAGAACAATATGGGTCTTGATCAGATTGTGTCTAAAAGCAGGCTGATCCGGATACATGTTGGCCTCAAATACCATTCAGGCCCTTTTTCCATATCCCAGCTCAAAATTTATTCTAACTTGGATTGAACCTGCAAAAACCTTCAAGAGACTTGAAAAAAATCATGAAACTGCTATAAAAAGGAACAATGTGTCAACTAATTCATACTACAGTAGTTTTAAGCAAACATAACTATTTAAATTATTTATTAGTGATTAATGTCATTAATTAATATTAATAATGTAAGTACGCTACTGCACGGCTGCAGAATGCATTGCAAAATTCTGATATTGGCTGGCAAATCTTTTAATAATATGTAACATTAACCCATTACCACTTGACAAACTTTTATAATGGTCCAAATTCAAATATGTTGCAGACGACAATTCTAAGTGAATGAAATGTTACATCTTTTGTTCTTTCAGGGTAGAAAACATGGTGGGAAATTAAGAAATTGCTTGTTACAAACAATCACTTCTTCTTCCATTATGTTTTCCAAAGCCTTTATATTGTGGAGCTTCAATGTATGGGAATGGGTTAACATCAATTGCATTGTATGAGGCAACCTTTTGATAGAGATATTTATTTGAATTTTTTCTTTGTTCTTAGTACAACTCTCAATTGTGCAAGATTCTTACTTTAACCATGTCCAAACAGTCATGTCATTTGACAACCCAATTAGATATGGGTTTAAAAGTTTAGAAGCAGGCATAGAAAAAAATGCAACAACAAGTGTGCCATTAACACTACATGCAATGCTTAACCCACTACCAGATAGCAACAATTTGGGCTGCTCTAAAATTGTAAGATGTTGCAGACAACTATGTTTTTGTATCATGTAATTGTGAATTAACCCTTTCCCAAACAAGACCTGCTTTTGACGTCCCTATCAGAAAAGGCTGGGAAAACATTGAGACAAAAGAAGAAACTGCTGATAACCAGCAGTTTCTCCTTTTGTCTCAATATTTTCTGTGCATCATTTTACGCAAAAACTATATTTAACAACATTTTTTGTCATCTGCAGCAGCTTTCAAATTGCACCACCCTAAAATTCTGTCGTTTGGGAAAGGGTTAAAAGTACAATGATATTTATTATATAGCATGAATTTCAGCGCAACAAAATTTATGTAAATATGATATTTAATGACAGCAAAGCAGATTGCAGAGGTTAAAATGGCAGAGAGGTATCAAGCAATAGCAGATGTTCATTGAGAAAAATTTAGCCAAGGTAAAAAATATCAAGCTAACTAATGGGGTGGGTGGGGTATAATGAAAAGGATATGAAAAAGGGAAGACACAAATCTACATGTAGTTGGGGCAGCATCGGTCCGGAGAGAATAAATACAAGTGGATGCTCAATAGAAAGTCAGGTGCACCATCTAATGATAAGTGGGTTCATATTTTCTATGTGAAAATGGCACCCAGTACCCTCATATATAATGTCTTGTTGTCAACTTAACATTCTTCATAGAAACCACACTCAACAACGGAACATATCGCAGAAACAGACAAATGAAAACTAATGATATGACAACTTGTACATAATTGTCATTGGGTATAAAATGTTGCAACTATAGCTTCAGTTCAAGTCTCACAACATGAAATGAGTACTAGAAATAATGGTGTATACATTCACAAAGCCAAACAATTAAAGCGGATATTGATTATATGAAAGTTGTAATCAAAGTTATACAGGATGACAACATCTATTATTAGGGAATTCTACAGGAAAGGTGAAATGTATCAGCAAAGAATGTGAACAATTCGCTCAAACTTCATCCTCAGATTCTCCAGGGTCTCTCCATATGCAACATCAACCCTTGGGACAACTGAATGAATTTCCCTTTTTAAACTGGTAAACAAAATGCTGTCATGTCAATAGTTCCATCGTTATTTTCTGATGTGAGAGTCAAATTTAATCCATTCCTACGCATAGACACTTTTTGATGCCCAACAAAATAAAGATTTGGAAAACATTGTGGAAAATAAAGAAATTCCTTGTCACAAGCAATTTCTTCCTTTCCAACAATGTTTTCTACCTAGAGATTGTATAATTCCATTGACTTGCCGTCTTCATTATCTTTGGATTTGGACCAGTCCAAAACTCTGCCTTCTGTTAATGGTAGATGCGCGCGCATTAATACATCAACGGGGAAAACCCAACAATGTCTGTTAAGCGCCGCGAAAGACGATAAATCTATTTTTTTCTTCTAATGTGTAGCCATGAGCACCGACTAATGACAGTGAAATGTCTCAAAAGTAAAATGACTGCCACCCGGTTGCGGTAATGGTTAGTAGTCATTTCATACCACAACCATTTCGTACCATAATTTCGACCTGAGCGTGCTAGTATTTAGTCTCTACCTCTGTAAATGGGTTAAATAATTGTGACATAATAATAATGTCTTCCAGTAGTAGTATTTGGGCCTGACAGTTGTCATTGACAATGCATTGTCTTGAGAGAAAGCTTATCTATCTAATTGGACCGTTTGCTATGAAGTTTAATATCAATTTCTCGCCTCTGATTTCACTAGATTATTGTTCCAAAGGTTGATGTATCATATGGGGGAGACCCCAGGGTTTCCAAGGATGCTCAACCTGAAGAATAGATGGTAAAATCAAAATTTTGGTAATCTAACTGACTGTAAGTTTCACACAATTTAAACTACCGATACTTAATAGGTGCAAGTTTCATAGAATCTGATGAAGTAAAGATTTTTTACTCTTATATAATTATTATCATTCCTGATTTTAACGTACCAAAATGCTTTGTAGATACTGACAGTCTCACATATGATTTCAAAAATTTTTCGAACATTGTATGATAACACAAAAGAGGTCATTGTAATAAGTTTGCTAGACAACAGATACTGTACATAGAGTACAACATGATATATATGTAACAATGAAACAACACAGTGAAGTCTAAAATCAAACCACTGAATACATTTTGTAACAATGAAGCACACTGTTTTTATGGATGATTTACACAAAATCTCTACCATATTTTAATTTAGTATTATCACTTTTTGTCCTTTTATAAAATGTCTTACAGATTGCTTTGTCCAAGGTTACAAAAATAGTGAACAAAAACTTGAAGCTTCTGCTAATACAAGCTGAAGTTGTAATGAGATTTTGATTGCTTTAGAACAATATTTGCAGTGAATTTGAAACACATGAATACATTGAAAGTGCTGATGGTTTTTTGACAACATATGACGCAAGCACCTGCACCAATTAAGCGAGGAAGCTATGATTCTGTGACACACTGAAAGCAACATGGTGGTATGAACATACCTCTCTATCTGAGCCACAACATTCAAGTGATGGGCAGCGGTTTTCCCTACCATGAAATGGATAACACATTAGTCAACAAAATTAATGGTAATATTTCTTTTTTAAATTTTAGAGAGAGTGATGACAGTCTTAGGCCCAGTCACACATTGTTCCACATCCAAATCACATTGAAAAATATGCACGGTAACCAGTGCTTTTCTCTTATGTGCTCCTGAAGTGGCCATGAATATGTACGAGTTTCACTGTCCTCTGAGTGACAACAAACATTGACCACTTGAATCGTATCAAATTGTTGATTTTGTAAAGGCTTGGTTGGGATTATTGAAAATCTGTTATTTTGTATTCATAACATGGTTCTCAGAAAAGCTATAACTGTTATCTTACTTGAATTGTCTCAAACTTGAGGCCATTCTAAATATTACATATATAAGATTTGATTAAAGTTTTGGAAAACCTTTTCCATACAAAACTTTTAAGAAGTCATTACTCCCTCTTATCTAGAGCTCTGATAGTCAAAATCATGTTTGCTATAGCAAAGGGTTAAACTCTGTAAGAAGAAAAATCACACTACATATTGGCTTAAAACATGCAGAAAAATGTACAAGAGGACCATGATGGTCCTTAATCGCTCACCTGAACTGAGGTGAGAAATGATTGCACCTTATCTCATGATATCCAAAAGAACATTCCAATTCTCAATAGTCTTCATCCTTGTGAATAGACATACATTCTAAACATGTTTCATGAAGATTGAAAAAAAATTGTATCATCTACATTGCTAACAAGGATTTTGTCTTTAAGGCCCCTTTTCCCATGATATCCAACAGAATATTCCCATTGTCAATAGGCTTCATCCTTGTGACTAGACAAATATTCTGACTAAATTTCATGAATATTGAGCCAAAATTATTGTCTCTATAGCGCTAACAAGGATTTTGTCATTAAGGCCCCTTTTCCAATGGCATCCTATGGAACATTCCTATTTTCTTCAGAGTTTATTATTGTGACTAGACAAACACAAGTTTCTTTAATATTAGACCAAAATTGTTGTCTCGAGAGAGCTTACAAGGATTTTGTCATGATATCGACTGGAACATTCCAATTTTTTATAGAGTTTATCCTTCTTACTAAAACAAACATTGTTTTTAGTTTCATGAAGATTAAACCAAAACTGTTGCTTCTAGAGTGTTAAATAGGACCTTGTCATAAAGGCCCATTTTTCCATATCAAAATGGAAAATTCCGATTGTTGACAAGCTTCATCCTTGTGAATAGACAAAGATTCTGATCAAGTTTCATGAAGATTAAGCCAACATTATGGCCTATAAATTGCCAACATGTATTTTGTCATTATGGCCCTTTTCCCGTGGTATCTGATGGAATATTCCAATTTTCTGTAGGGTCCATCTCTGTGACTAGACAAACATTCTGATCAAGTTTTATGAACACTGGTCCAATATTGTAGCCTTTACAATGCTAACAAGGATTTTGTCTTTTTGGCCCCTTTCCCCATGATATCAATGAGAAGGTTCCAATTTTCAACAGGGTTCACCCCATATAAACCCCAAGAATCAACAACATAGAGCCCTATGTAAAAATACTGTTACTGTATCTTGCACAATACATAGCTAAATGTTTTGAGATGAAAAGGTTTTCCAAGTCAAAGATCAAAATGTTAGAGATAGAACTCCTAACCCCATATAAACCCCAAGAATCAACAACATAGGGCCCTTTCTTCATTGCAAAATAACTAATTCTATAATAATTTAGTAAAGAGCTAGAGAGAATATAAATTGCAAAATAGAAGCAAGTCTGATCATAAATCCAAAGAAAAGATAATAGAACACTGATAACAGCTAGATTAAATCCTCACTTGTTTACTTAAGCTGGGGAAAGTCTAGATCATTGATCAGATAAAATCCAAGTTTATCTAAATGGACCAAGGGAGGCAACTGGAACACTATAAGTCTTACAGCTTCACTGATTGATTATCTTCCTTAGTAAGTCTGATAAGCCCCACCCTGCCATGCCCACATTTTTTACAAATCTTAAAATTTGAAAACTAAACTTGAAGAGAGTCACTCAAGGAACATTCCTGCCAAGTTTGGTTCAAATTGACCCAATGGTTGATTTTTAAATAATTTTCTTAGGATTTTTAAGCCCCGCCCTGCCACGCCCACATTTTTTGGAAATCAAAAATTAACGAACAAGTTTTGAAAAAGGGCACCCAAGGAACATTCCAGCCAAGTTTGGTCAAAATTGGCCCAATGGTTCAGGAGGAGAAGATGTTTAAAGAAATTGTGAACGGACGGACGGACAGACGGATGGACAGACGGACGACGGACGGTGAGTGACCACAATAGCTCACCTTGAGCACTTCGTGCTCAGGTGAGCTAATAAATTATTAAATATGGGATAAGGCTACAACCTGTCAATTAACACATAATATAAGAAATTTACTTATAGCAATGTGTCAATCTTTATTTAAGAGAATAGTATGCAAAATGAGAGGAAAATAAGCATTGATCGCAATTGCTTGGATGTGCAGTTGGGTTATCAGCGCAGGAGAGCAAAACAAGCCGTAATTCTGAAACACATATGCCACTGTAATGGCAGCTGCTCTATAACAGTATTTGACCTTACAACATTAACTTTGATATCAGAGGTCTTGGAAAATGAAGAAATTGCTTGTGACAAGCAATTTAATTTTTCTATTTCCCACAATGTTTTGTACCCAGAAAGACCAAACTATTTAAATTTCGTTCACTTTTTGAATTTGGACCAGTCTAAAATTTTATAGTTTGGTAATGGGTTAAAGTTGACAACAATTTCAGACTGAATTTATAAACCATATTACATTTTTTACCATTTCATAAACAATGAAAATGACATAGATCTATGCAATAACTAAGACATTCAATTTTTCAGTAAAATGTGTTTGTCATTGTCCTGCAATAGCTTTCGTTTAGGACCAGTCTGAAAATTCACTGATGGGAAAACTGTTAACAGTACATTGATTTTGTCATGCATAAATACCATATTTTCAATTTAGACCAGTCTAATTTACCCTTTAACCCATTACCACACAATGACTCTTTTTGACTCCTTACAAAATTATGGCTTTGGAAAACATCGTGGAAAATGAAGAAATTGCTTGTGACAAGCAATTTCTTCATTTCCCACAATATTTTCCATAAAAAATTATTAAAAATGTACTTTTTCATTCATTTTTAGTTGTCGTCTGCAACATCTTTGAATTTGGACAAGTCGAAATTTTGTCGTTTGGTACTGGGTTAACAAGTGAGAATGTTTTTATACTTACTTCGAAACTCTAAAGAACTTTTTTGACTTCTGAATGAATGCAGAATCCAGGAACTTATTTCTGGATTTCTTCTTCTCCTTGGATGAGCCTGGAATCGCCTCCACTTCTGATTGTGAGCTTGTTGACGTTGTGGAGGAAGTGGAGTGCCTTATGGGTAATGGCTGAGATCCTGGCTCCGCCCCTGCCCCGCCCCCTTCTGCCCCTGAACCCCCTTGTAACGACACACCAAGGTCAAATGTCATTGATTGTCTACACAGCACTCCTATGGTCCCCATTTCTGATTGATCTTTATGTTTCGATTTCGGTGATCGACGAGGTACATGTTCTATGGATGAAGGTACGGATTCTGATTGAGCAACTGCCACCGAGGCTTCAAAAGGTTCTTCCACTAATTGTTCTATTGGTGAAGGATCAACTAAACGCCTGCGTCGCCCTGGTGAAGCGGGATCCATGAGTCGTCGTAACCTTGCCGGTGACATGGATGGGTCGATGACGCGCCTACTACGACCAGGTGACATTGAGACTGCGACGTGAATTCTGTGTCTTTGTGATGGACTATCTGACGGTGAGTATGACGATGTTTGAGCAGGAGTAGCGCCACCACTTCCATTTGACGTGGTAGCCGCACGCTCCCTCATTCCATCGGCGCCCTCCAAACTGAGCAGCGGCATAGATGAGTATGTGACTTTAGAACCCTCCATACCAGTGTTCAAGCCTGGTTCAGTTCTGGTGCTGAGTTGAGAGAATGTAATGGTGGATGTGGATGAGGATGAATGACTACACGCTATTATGTCCTGTGATCCGTGACTCTTTATCACAACTGATACAAAATGTCCGTTATTATCCGAACCTTTCTCAGACAAACTACCTCCACTTCCGTTAGTGAAGGCTTCTCTTAATGTCCGAACTTGACCGTTATTGGTCAAATCTGTCCGTGCTGTGCTTGACTTTTCTGAGCTTGGTCCACTGGGGGAAGAAAGTTTATGAACAATATGCTGAACAAATTCTTGTTTATTTGCATCACTGTCTTGTAACATTTGTTCATCTAAACTTTGCTGATGTTTTGGTGAAGATTTTCTAGAATCGGGTGTGCCTTCCCTCGATAACTGTTTCACCATTGCTTTAACATATCCAGCTTTGATGGTACCTCTATCTGCATTTTGTCGATCTTCTAGACTACGACTTCGACATTCAATTTTCATTGGATAGCGCTTTAAAATCCTAGTTAGATATATTGAATGACCACTTCGGTATTTTTGACTGTCCTCTAGCAGTTCTTGTGCAGGTTTAATCCTTCGTAGTGGAATGACTGGAATATTTAATTTGGCACTCTGAAATCTAGAAGCTGATTGGCCTAGAGGTGGTCTCCGTAGCAACACTGGAGTTCTAGGAGGTTCTATAGCAACACGCACCATTGAATTAGGTCGACTTTGACCCGGATCTGAAACAGTCTCATTATCAAATGGAGATTTATGGGTGACCTTGATTTCTGATGGAAATGTTGGGGGTTCAATTTGGGGAGCGGGGCTAGCTTCGGGGGACAAATATTTCAATGTGTCTTCACTTGTTTCACTCGAGTCAAAACTAACATCCACCGCTAACTTTGACATTTCTTGTATTTTAACCTTTTTGGAAGACACAACTTCGGAAGTTTGCACGGATTGTTTTGAACTCACAATGATTTCTTCACCATCTGATTCAAACACATCGTCCCTTTCAACTGATGGCATTCGTTGTAAATGAGTTTTACGGTCCTCTGACGGGACCTTTTTCCATTCAGGAATAAGTAATTCCGGAAATTTCACATCACTTCTAACCTTTTCCTTGACGATATCTTTATCATCACATGGTATATCACCTTTAAGCGATAGAGGTGGTGAATCACTTTTATCCTTTGAGCGTCGTGGTACACCGTTCATTTCATGCGGTGATATGTCCTTCGGTAATGTCACTTTAGCAGTCGGCAAAGTGACTGTAGAAAACTGAACTTCCGAGCTCTCTCGTATACCCGAGAGCCGCTTTAAAGAATCAGTTCGAACATGTTCCTCTCGTCTCTCTATACTCTTTTCCAGAGCATAGAGATCGGACGCAGAACGTGGCTGTATCAGTGCCAATTCCTTTTTCTTGGTTCCAGGAGACTCCTTTCTCCTGAGGGAGGGCGATTCCCTCCGTTTGAGTGCCGGAGATTCCTTTCTCCGTGAAGAAGGGGACTCCCGTCGTAACGATTTTGGCGAATCTTTTTTGCGTAACTTGGGAGACTCCCTCTTCCTGACCCTGGGAGATTCTCTTCGAGCGGGCGATGACTTGGACGGTACGTCACTATCGCTATCAGTTGTGCTCGAAGTTAAGGGTCTGATACTCCGCAGCCTTTGTACACGCTGGAAAATACTCTGTTTCTGTGTGGTATCTTGATCTGGTATCTGAAATAACCCTTTAACCAATTACCAGGTGGCAACATTTTTGACTTGTCCAAATTCAAAAGTGTTCCAGACGACAATATCAAGTGCATCGAAATTTACATTTTTCATGTTTCTGGGTAGAAAACATTGTGGGAAATGAAGATATTGACTGTGACAAACACACAAAGCTTTTATATCATGTGGGGTGTCAAAAGGCTTCAGGTAAGGTAAAGAAAGAGGAATTTAAGTTTCATCAGATGATTAATTTTCCCACAGATGTAATTTCATAGAAATTGCATCATTAAAGCATTTGAGATAAAGTATCAAAAAGAAGAACAAAACAACAATCTGGTAGAAAAACAGAAACCCCAAAAGATAGGACAATATGGTGTCACTGCTTTCACAATTAGAATCTAAGCGCAAAAATGTTCTTTAAATACTGATTATGCTTAAATATACTTAAAAGTAAAGAGCAAATAGCTATTATTACAAATGTTACATGAAATATCTTCTATACATACATTTGCCCTATCTTCCTTCCCACTATAAGTATTCCAGCGTTTTATCGGTATCCTTTTCTGGGCATATTCCTTGTAATACAGTAGGTCCGCTTCTCGTCGCGTAACATCCGCTTGCAGTATCAAATTGTTCGCTTCTTGTAGCAGGAGTTGTCGTTTCATCATCATAATCTCCTTGTTGCGTTCCAGTTGACTGAGTCGTAAATTGTTCATTTGGACTTGAAGTTGCATTGCCTGGCTGTATAGCTTCTCAAAATTGTGTAACGCTGAGGATTTCTTAGACACCTCCTCTGTAAAAGAAATGTATTCTTTATTATGAGACTATGAATAAAGAATGTTAACTTTTAATAAAACAGCAAAATTGCTTCCCTCGGACTACAAAATCGTTGCATTGCCTATAGCTTCTCAAAATTGTGTAATGCTGAGGATTTCTTCGACACCTCCTCTGTAAAGTATAAGATATGAATTTGAAAACGATCCCACACACCATTCTAGACATAAATTAACTGTCACAAAATGGCCAAACCCCAAGTTGAGATGAGTATCAACACTTTAACCCTTTCCCAAACAAGACATGGCCCTGGTTTCTCGAAAAAACTTGAGTACATACTCAGGAGAACATGCCCAACTTCAAAGGAATACTCTCCAACGTTGAAGGGTATTCGTTTGAAGTTCACATGGATTTCATGCGATTTTGGCACGGTGCTCAGATTTGAGCATGAGAACGTACTAAAGTTTTTTCGAGAAACCAGGGCCTGGTTTTGATGTACCTAAAAGAATGGGACTGGGAAAATATTGAGACAAAAGGAGAAACTGCTGATTACCAGCAGTTTCTCCTTTTGCCTCAATATTTTCTCAGCCATAACATTAACATTTTTGGCTTTTTGTGATTGTTTACTTTGTTGTCTGCAGCAGCTTTCAAATCAGACAGCCTTAAAATTTTGCCATTTGGGAAAGGGTTATGATGAGTAAATCTGACATGCCTTGATACAAATCTTGCAGGTGTAAGACACCTGCAAGATTCAAACCATCATCTAAAATCAAGGTAGGTTGGTGTTCAATATCATATTGTCTGTTGCGCTTGCTTACAAGTTTAAAATTCGTAATGTTCCATAATATCTTGAACAGACTTTTGTGTAATAAGGTTCAAATTTAACAACCCAAGCCTTTCTTTCTATCATGTCACTTGCTTCCATACTAACCTAAGGTGTTTTCGCCAGATCTTGTTGCCTGTTGTAGCAGTAGTCTCATTTTATCTAACAAATCTACCAGTCTGTTGTTGATGCTCTCTTCTCCTTCTACAGTCTGAAACTTACCAACCTACAAAATGATGGAAACAGTTATGGAAATGTTTGGGACTAATATGTGCCACTTTTATCCAATTGTTTGTGCCTTTTCTATGATGTTTGACCTTATCTTTATATGTTGGTTATCGAAAGCTCTTCAGAATGAATAAAGAATATGAATCTATAATTCCTTACACTTCTTTTCCAAATAAGCCATGGTTTTGCCACAGAAAAAATATAAAGAGATATATTGTAAGAGACCTTGTAACTAATATCCATTTTAATTCATATTTTGACTGATCTCATTGAATGGTCAATTCAATAATATGGTCTAGTTTATAGATTGATGCATATCAGGCATCTTATACTTGTATCTTAATGAACAATTGAATTTCCTTTATGGCTTTCTCCCCTACAGAATTGTTACTATTTCTTGATAAAACAGAGACACAAAGATAAAATCATTTCAAGGAAAGTATATCAGATCTACGATAATCCTACAACATTACATAGCTTACAGCTGCCCCCTCCATGGACATGGCCAGCTGTTCTCCAAACTTCTTCAACTCTCCGATCTTCTCCTCGAGATGCGTCAGCGTCTGTGTCATGTGACGCGTCTCCAACGTGATCACCTGCTTTGGTGGGACACCTTCAACCATCTGTTTCTTGTACATTTCTGAAAGAAAACATGGAATGATTGTGAAACAAAAGGTCCTGAAATTGCTTTATCCCAGACTGTTTAGTTTATAATTGACATTGACAGATGACCCTGAACTTTAAACTAAATCGGTTGATTGATGAAGTTTATGAGTCTATGTGTATTTCCAGACAGACAGATAGGTGAACAGACAGATAATGGTGAAACAGTATATCCCTGATATATCCATACTGGAGCATCAAGACTTGGTCACCTAAGAATTATTTAGTAAGTTTAAATACCACAGAAACAGCTTATTTGTGGACTGAAAAACTTTTCAAGCGCTACCATGGAATTGGAATTAATCAACTAAAGTATAGAATCTAATGTGACCTGCTTTTATGAAGGCAAGCAGAAGTGTGACTCTGTACTTTCTGTCCGTTCAATTTTGTATTTTTCTCCAAATATCCCCTATTTTGCAAAATGTCAGAGACGAACATAGACAAACCCAAATTTTACTGTCAAAAAAATGACGACAATCTTACCTAGCTCTAGAGCATGTTCTTGTCGGAATGTCATGAGGCGTTCATTCAGATCCCGGACTTCTTCTTGTAGTGAATTGTATTCAAACTCTCGCTCTCGTAGTTCATACAGCAGTTGGTTGTTAGCCTTCTCCAAACTGTAATATGAGGTTGGATTAGATTCATATTTTTCTGTCTGTGCTAAAAAAGTACCGTAATTATTCTAAAAACGCCCGGGCATTTATAACAAACATGGTCAATGGAAATGTAGGGGATGGGCGTTTATTAGAGGTGTTCTTAGTTTGTTTGTCAACATTTGTGAATTAAGAGTGTCAATTAGTGGACTCGCAGTTCAGCACGTTGAATTTGACAAAATTTTGTTATAAAGACGATTTTTCGATGAAATCTCTTCATTGCAAACAGACTGAGGTCTGCACATCCTCTTTTTTATTACTTTTTGTTATGATCTTTGTTTATAACTTACATTATATCAATCCTGAACCGGGGGATGGGCGTTCATTAGAATCACCCTTTTTTCACTAAAATTGTGCTTGAAATATGCAGATTTTCAACCGAGATTTGGGGGATGGGCGTTTATTAGAATATGGGCGTTTATTAGAATAATTATGGTAAATTAGCCAATGAAATACAGAAGTTTTGCTTTTAAACTGAACAGTATCTTATTCTGAATCCTCTCACGGCAAATTTTTACCTGTTTATCAAGCTCATAAATTATGATAGATATTAATGTCCATAGATGGTTAACATACTATTCATGGTATATTCATGGTCTCTTTTATTTTGTTTTATACAAAATATGTAAGTAACTTTCTTTTACCTCATAATGTTAGCTTGAGTCATACTCTCCATAGTTTCCGTGGTCTGGTCATCCAGGGAGCTGGTATCAGAGATAGGTGCACCGGGAGACGGTTCTGGCGACTCAAAATATGGAATCAGCGTCAGAGGTGCCGGCTTCTCGCCTTTCTTCAGCGGCTGTGTTGGCGCTTTCTCCGGTTCCGGCTCGTCCAATAGAAACATGTCATCCGACTCGCTGGACGTTTTCCGCATTTGTTGCTGATCGTCAGTGTCTGTCGTCGATGTTGTAAGCTCCTGGTGACCGTTCTTACTGAGCATGTTCGTGGCATTCTGATATTCCATGGAGAACTGAAGGCTTCGTTTCTGAGCTTCTAAATACATGGCTGTTGACATTTCCTTCCCTTTCATAACTTCCCACTCGTGAAGTTTTCTAGCGAAGTCGGCTGTCACTTTGTATTCCGTCAATGGACTGAGGACGGGATTTTTGAGCTTTGTGTCCATATCAGGCTGTGACAGCCTTCCTTTCATTTTCTCGATCTTGGCTTCACGCTCTAGAGCTTTTAGTCTCTCTTTCTCAATTCTCATTCTTTCCTTCTCTAACTTCTGCTGTTCTCGTTCCACTCTTAGAAATTCTCTTTCTCGTAATTTTTCAATCTTTTCCTTCTCTTTTTCTTCTTTGGTTTTCTTACTCTTTGGTCTGTCTTTAAAGCTACTTTTTTGTGTCACATCTTTTATTTCGGAAGTCTGGCTATTTTGGCGGCGATATTTCTGCCGTTCCCATTCCTCCATTTTTCTCGAGAAGCTGTCAGTAAGTTTTCGCTGGATTTCATCTACATTTATAGACTGGCGTTGTCGTTCTGGCGGTGTCGAGACTTCTTCTATTTCGTCCGATGAACTTTCACCTTCCCCTTCTATCTGACTTTCTGGTTTCTTTTCTGCTACTGGAATGCCTGAAAGGATTTAGAACAGGGTAAGAGCCAGAACAACGATCACATTCTGTTCCATCTAAACTTTCAATATTATTCCAAGAAGTTACTAAAAGTTAGGGTCACAAAATATCCTTTTCCAAATCAAAATAATATTAGATTAGACCAAATTGAAAGGATTACATCCCAAAAAATATTCACCAGTATCATGTTCTATTATTTTCTACTTTTGACTAGCCTGGCTCCCTGGCCAAGAGAATATTTGAATTCCAAAGGAACTGGGGCCCGTTTTACTAACGAACTTACGCAAGAATTTTTCGTAGATTTGAACGTAAGTTCAAATTATTTGCGTAAGTGCGTTTTACTGAAAATGTTCGCAGCTAAGATTTGCGTAAGTTTTTGCGTAACTTTACGATAAAAAATAGTTGACGTAAGTATTTTCGTAACTAATGCCAGTGCCTCAATTTACCTCATGAAGCCTTGTAAACTATAACCAATTACCGAAAATTCAAAATATATCCCAAAAGAAAGGTTGAAATTAAAAAATCCACGAAAAATGTATGTTTATTTCGTTGCTTTTTCTCACTTTGTTTTGTGTTACTATTTATAGAACAGAACAATCACAACATGACAGCTAGTATTTTTCACGTTTTCCCGATTCTAATGGACAGCTTCGAACGTATATAATACGTTTGGAACCGTTTGAGTGTTTATTTCAGCAATTCGCTAAAATATCCAATTTCTGTAATTTTTAATAGCAGAATTACCTTTATCAATGCTAAAAAGCACAGTTTGAAACTAGTACACAACTAGTATTTTTTTATATTTACGAGAAACTAAACTGGGATAAGACCACATTGTTGATTTATTTTTAGCCACTGTTGTTCTATTTTTAGAGTTACGATAATTTTTTTCTTACGTTCAAAATTTTCTTACGATCGTTTTGTAAAACGCACTTAAGAATTTGCGTAAGAATTTTTTAGACGTAAAGTTACGCAAAAACTTACGCAAATGTTAGTAAAACGGCCCCCTGAACTCTAGCATGTCTAATTCATTAGGTAAGATTACCTCCCTTCAGCGGCGGATCCAGGATTTCTGTAAGGGGGGTTCGAATATTCAAAAGGGGGGTTCGTTTTCCTAGAATTACACAAATTTTGCTGAATTTCTGCACGAAAAGTAAATATTTTGGCTACAGAGGGGGTTCGTTTGAACCCCCCGAACCCCCTCTGGAACCGCCAGTGCCCTTCTAGTTAGAATCTCATGACTGATCCACATTTACAGAGAGTATAGCTGTATGGGAAAAAAGAGAAGTCTAACTTTTGACATCGTTTGTCAGGGTTTTTTTTTTACTAAGAAATTGGGGCCAAAATTCGGCCCCTTCCCCTCTGGGAATTTTCCCCTAAATTGTAATTATCCCCTCATTAATCAATGTTTCAACCTTTACAATGTTCTCCCATGGGAGTATTTATGTTAACAATCAAAGATCTTCAGTTTCTTGGCATATACATTGCTGTGAAAGTCTATTTTCTTTGTCTTTTCTAAAATATTTGAATCATTTTCAGTATTCAAGCAAAAAACATGCTTGAAAATTTTTCCCCTATAATAGCTAATTCGACGCATTTTTCCCCCAATTTAAGGGCCCCGGACCCCTTTCCCTAACCATAAAAAGAACCCCTGTTTGTTTTATCGCCTGCTCTTCCTTTCATAAAGGACTAGTTAAATATTATGCTGTTTGAGAAAATGTTGAGAATGCAGAGAAAATTATTTTAGAAACACATGCACATAACAAAAAGAAATTCTAAACAATGAAAGGCATGAATGGGCGTAGGCATGATTATATAACATGAGAACATAACTGCAGGAATGCTTTGATAATAATCTTAGCAAAATATGCAATTTGTATTTTTACATCAGTTTTACCACTGCTCTTTTAAAGATAATGAAAACATGAGCTGATTCAAAATAAAATACCTGTTGAAGACTACCAAAATGTTCTGATCTTCATTCAAAGGATTTTAGGCATTGAAGGAAGATGAGAATATTCTGGTTAAATGCATTTTTCTCATAATTGCTGGTTTACCAGTAACATTTTCTTTAACTTTAATAATCTTCTGCCAACAGCTTTCATTACAATTTTAGTCAGTTATTGAACATTCCTTTTACATGTCTTGCCAAGTAATTGCAACAAGCTTTAGCCTTCAATTATGCAATACTTATTCTTAAGAAAAAATAAATTTCGCAAGGAGAAAAAATTATATGACGTTAATTACAAAATTACTTGATAATTTTGCAAAATATTTAAACTTAAAATATGTTTATTGGTTTAGATCTAGTATTCTCTTTTTATTACAGCATGCATCATATATCAATAATTCTAAAGAATTTAAAGTCTTTTTATCCCAAGTTTAGAATTATGAAATCACATATGATTAGAACCTTGTATATTTATAATGGAAAAAAGCGAGTAAAAATATTTCAAACACAATGATAAAGAATCCAACTCACCTTTTAAAGACTTAACTTTTTCCCATTCCTCCAATTTTTTCAAAAATTCCGGTGACACAGCTCCCGCGCTCTCGTAGGAGACACTCTCGGAGAATTCTGAAGACTCTGCAATATAAATCCACAATATATAAACACAGATCCAGATAAAAATCTCATGATTCGAAAATATAAATCACAATATTCAGTTAATATTCCATAAAACCCTATGTTGGTGGTACTCATTAGAATCGTCTCTGCGAGACGATTATAATGAGTACCCACAACATAGGGTTTGGAAGAGGATTAAGAGATTCAGAACATCATCTGCTGCACTGAGGAAGCATAAATCCTGGCCATAAGTATGGAGGGGTATCAATTTTTCATGCAATTACATTAACACTTCACTACACCACTTTATTCATTGACAATTTTTATTTCAGTTTTTTACTCAGATCTATTATTCATGACACAGATTTTGATTGGCTAAATTGTATGTACTTGTTTACGTAGTTGGTGCGAAAGAACATTGACCGATTACCGAACAGCAAAAGTTATGTAACCCGCAAATAAATATCTTATGACTCCCGTAGGGATTCGATTCTAGGACCTCTCACACCCTAAGCGAACACACTACCATGTTGCTTTAAAAGCTAGCTTGTACGACGAGATAGTATAAGTCCCTTATACTACAACCGGCTACATACACCCCCTCCACAATTAAGATTCTTCCACGAATCTTTTTTATATCATCAACTCACTAGTCTCATAAACCAATACCTCATGCAGAATTTTTAAATTTTTACGGTGGACGCCAAATGTAACCCTCAAATAAATATCCTATCGACTCCCGTAGGGACTCGATCCTGGGATCTCTCACACCCTAAGCAAACACTCTACCACATCCCTATAAAAGCTAGTTTGTACGGCGAGATAGTATAAGTGCCCCTTATACTACACCCGGCTACAGTTAGACTTGTCAAAATTAAAAGACAGCGCCGAAGACAATTTCTTGTGAATGAAATATTACATTATTTTGCCTTGTATTTATTTCTTGGCAGATTTTTTTGTTATCCTTCCCAGATTGACAATACTATAGTATCATAGTACAGCATCTTTATATCTTGCCGTCCTGGTTTAGGTTATACCATCCCCTTCTCTACAAACTTAAAATTCTCTAAGTAAGACTTCTTTCATCTTCAGTATCTTTGAATTTAGACTTGAATGAAAGTTTGTTGTTGCAAAAAAGGTTAGACATGTCTGTAATCCTAGACAGTGGGGGTTAAGCATCTTTGGCATAATATCAGAAACTGGTGGGTCTGGTTAGAATTTGTCTGGAACAGTTCTAGGAGAAGTGCACAACTATCCTACATGCATAGCAATATTGTATAAAAAAGGCTAGTTTGGCAGAAATTCTTAAAGTTGGAAATCATCACTTTTAAACAAAAACCTCGTAACTGCAGCTTAAATCAAGCTGCAGTTACGAAGTTTTCATTGAAAAGCAGGGAAATGCCACAACCCTCTTGTCAATAACTTGTTCAATAACTGTCAAATATTTGTCTACAGTCTAGTTAAGTGCTTAGTGTATGATATGTTGTCATCCTTCATGACAAAATGAAGCTACTTTCATTTTGCAAGGACGGATGGATGTTGAGAAAAGTAAGATTTGTGTAAAATAAAATCTTGACTCAAAAGGAGAAAAGCGCTGGTCAACAGCGTTTTCTTCTTTTACCTCAATGCTTTCCCAAGCCTTTTTTCTGTTAAAGACATCAAAACAAGGTCTTGCTTGGGAAAGGTTCAATCCCATCCTGGGATTGGAAAGTTCTTATTTTTCTAAATGTCTGATGCTAAGAAATAAAATTTGCCATCAATAATGGAAAAGCGGAGAAATTCTAGTTCAAATCAGTTTCATTTACATCAAATGGCAGCCAATTGGAAACAATCATTGTTTATTGCATTTACTTGGAAATAAATCTTTTGTTGGCAGTCTCTACTCCTTGAAAATACTGCCTTTCTTCATTGATTCTATTTAAATGAGAGAAAAGTTTGTTCCATACAATCTAGTGCTTAAATTCAGTAAAATAAGGAATCTTTTCTAATATCTTTGTACAAGAGCATTGAATGGAGCTTTATGTCCCATTTAACAGCTAAGGTCATGATTATGGATACTGGATCTTGGGTTAAAATCTGAAAGGGCGGTGAATCAAATCAGTGTCCCTAGTGGTACAAGTCCAGCACAATACCAAATGTGCCTCTTTGAACAAGAGCACCATGATGGCCTTAAATTGCCTACCTGACAATTATCAACTAGAACTGTCGCAAAGCGGACAAATACCCCTCCACTAGCGCCGTGCCACTGAAGAAGTGCTATAGGTCAACTGGTTCTTGACTTAGAGCACAGAAACAGATCTTAAACAAAGTCCAATTGTGACCTTGACCATTGACCTTCGTGACCCAAAAACATTAGGGCACCTCCTTAGGTCATGGGAAACAACTGTGTAAAGTTTCATGATCCTAAGTCAACCGGTTCTTGACTTAGAGCACGGAAACGGATTTTGAGATTGTCAGATTGTTACCTTGACCTTTGTGACCCAAAAACTATAGGGCACCTCCTTAGGTCATGGGAAACAACTGTGTAAAGTTTCATGATCCTAGGTCAACCAGTTCTCGACTTAAAGCACAGAAACCGATTTTAAACAAAGTCCAATTGTGACCTTGACCTTTGACCTTCATGACCCAAAAACGATAGGACACCTCCTTGGGTCATGGGCATCAACTGTGTAAAGTTCTGATCCTAGATCAAACCGTTCCTGAGTTAGAGCACAGAAACGAAAAAGTCTACGGACGGACGGACAGACAGACATGGTGAAACCAATATACCCCCCTCTACTTCGTAGGTGGGGGTATAATAAGGTCATCAAAACATTACTTGATTATCTTCAAATTGGACAAATATTAAGATAACAAGCATTTTCTTCTTTTCTATCGAGATTTTTTTGGCTAAAATTATAAATTTTCTTATTTCAATTACAATTGTTTTATCTTCTGTAATACCTTTGAATTTGGACCATCCTAAAAAAATTTGTCTGGTAATGGGTTAATACATTCAAGACTGCACAAGATTATATTTAGCAAACAAATACCAAACACTTTTATGAGTTCATACAAATTGTATTAAAGCAAATAATATGATCTATCTATTTTCTTGTACTAATCCGTAAATATCTTCAGATGTCTATCAAAGTATACACAATCCAAAGAAAGACTATAAAGCCACAGTAGAAAACATAACCTTCAACAACAACCTGCCTAATGGTTTTGAAGGAAATAAAGACTGATGTAACAGGAAATAGAGAGATATTACCTAATTTGCCTCATTACGAAATGGACCATCAAGTAATATTTCTCACAAAATATTTTCATCATTCATTTAAGCATTAATGAGTTGAAAGCAGATTACAAGAAATGCTTGTTTATATCACAAGAAAAGTGACCTTTAGGCCCATTGTGCTGTAAAGTATAGAAATTGATATGAACAAGAATTTGAAATGTCTATCTTTTTCCTAGGAATCATCAGTTTTAGATACAATTAGAACTCTGAAATGCGTTGGCTTGTCCATGGTACATTTCTGTAAAGTTTTCATGATTTGATCTAATAGATCTATTGCATGCAATGTTCAAATGAAGACCTGATTACATCATGTTATCAATTAGTGTCTGATTATTTGTGAGATGGTTTTATGCAAGAAATTGAAAATATTCTCAGAATGAATTAATCCTTTTCTCATACATGCCCTTATTTTGATATCCCTAACAGATAAAGACGCAAGGAAGGGAC
Source organism: Fragum sueziense (assembly GCA_963680895.1). Taxonomy (NCBI): domain Eukaryota; kingdom Metazoa; phylum Mollusca; class Bivalvia; order Cardiida; family Cardiidae; genus Fragum; species Fragum sueziense. The sequence goes on along the minus strand of CAVMGG010000814.1, from coordinate 64,926 downwards.
ACCTCGTCTTTTTGTGGGATTGACAGGGGACCAGTGTGATTAAAATTTTTGAAGTTTTAGAATTCTGGGGAAGCGATTTTAATGCTTTTTGAGCCAATTTTCGCTTTTAAAACTAATCAACAATCTTTGGCCAAAAAAGCAGTATGGCCATGCCCATGCTGACAGCCCTATACACTCACTGGATATAACAAATGGAAAATAATAACACATAACCGTTCAGTGATACACTCAGAGTCCCTAGCTATCTCAATGGTGTTAGAGAATTAAATTTTTAAGGGTAAAATTAAATTTCCAAGATATTTACACATGCAAGGGGAGTGTTGAACAAGTTCTGGCCATGTGCTGATTAAATTCATCAAATTACTGAAATACTTCAATTTAATATTCACCAGTCTGCTTGGAGCCTTACCATACACAAACAGTAGGAACATAACCCATGAAGTTGTAATCTGGCAAAAGGTCCCTTGTGGCAATGAAAGCAACATGGATCTATTAACGGTGATATGGCAAAAGGTCCTCTATGGCATTTGAGAGCAATATGGATCTATGGGCCAGAATCTGGCAAAAGGGTCATTAAGGTATTTCAGACCTACATGAATCTAGATCTGCCTGCACATACATGCAGTCTGATCTAGAATCATGTTGTTCTCTATTCTAGCAGTTTCATGACCTTCACTTTAGGAAATATATTTGTCCCCTGAATGCAAGAAGGTACGTACGTGCTAAGTGCATTTTTCAAAGTTAAATAATCATTCATAAGCAACATCATGCGAGAAGGTACTAAGTGACATTAAGCATATAGCACCTTCTTGCCTTCCTTGTTCTATCATAATGCACTTAGCAACTTTTGTTTTTATAAAATATTTCAGGAACTATAAATGCCAGAGAACTGAGTTTTTGATATATGGTGCCGAATGATAAAAGCAATCAATATTTGGAAAAAAGTGATTTTCACAAAAAGTGCACTTAGCACCTTTTCTGCATTCAGGGGACGATTATTATAAGAGTGGCATGGACTCCTAACAGACTACGGCCGTGGCCTTAGCGCATCTGCCTCTCATTCGAGACGTCCCGGGTTCGATAACGGGCCGCAGCAAATGCCCTTTCTGACAAAATTGTCACCCACCAATGTGTTTGAAATCATTAAAACCTGGAGCTGGAGGCTCGGTAAGGGTGTTGTGGTAGTACTAGTTTGAGAAACAACAGGAATCCATTGGAAGGTGCTCCACCCACCACCATATGACCCTGGCACTTGAAAACGGTGTAAAACCCCAATAAACTCAAACCTTACAGACTACGCTTTAACCTTTCCAAACAATACCTGGTTCTGACGTCCCTATGGAAAACATTGAGACAAAAGAAGACAATGCTGATAACCAGAATTTTCTGCTTTTGTCTCAATGATTTCTGGGCAATGGTAAGCACTTACTTCTTTTTTTCCAATCTATTTTGTCATTTACAGCAGCTTTCAAATTGAACCGCCCTAAAATTTTGTCGTTTTGAAAATATTTAACCCACCTTTGTAGTGGCCTGAAGCTCGTTTTCCTTTCAACTCCTCCCACTCTTGTAGTTTTCTTGTGAATTCATCCGTGATGCCACCTGCAAAATAAGCACAAATCTAATAAATTCTTGCATTTCTTGCATTCAAAGAACCTTTTTGATTCGATTTCAAGTGTTTGTTTACATATTTCAAAACATATAGTCAAAATTATTACATTTTCCATATAAAACTTGGGAAATGAGCAAAAATCTAAAAAGAGGGCAAGAATGGCCCTATATCGCTCACCTGAAAGAAGTTTAAGACATGCCCCTTTTTTGACGAATAAAAAATTTGCAAACAAATTTTGAAAAGGGTCACTCAAGGAACATCATTGCCAAATTTGTTTCACATTGGCCTAAATGCTTGAATTTTAAAGAATTTTCTTACGATTCCTGTAAGTTCGATAAGCCACGCCCACTTTTTCTGACGAATAAAAAATTTGCGAACAAATTTTCAAAAGAGTCACCCAAGGAACATTTCTGCCAAGTTTGGTTTAAATTGGGCCAATAGTTGATTTTTAAAAAATTTTCTTAGAATTTTTCTAAGTCTGATAAGTCACGCCCTGCCATGCCCACTTTTTCTGACAAAACAAAAATTCACATTTTTTTTAAAGAGTCACCAAAGGAACATTTCTGCCAAGTTTGGTTCAAATTGTGCCAATGGTTGATTTTTAAAGAATGTTCTTATGATTTCTCCAAGTCGGATAAGCGCTGCCCTCCCAGGCCAACATTTTTGGACAAATCAAAAATCTGCGAACAAGTTTTAAGGAGGGTCATCAAATGAACATTCCTGCCAAATTTGGTTCTAATTGGCCCAATGGTTAAGGAGAAGAAGATTTTTGAAGATTTTTTTAACAATTTCCCTTGGTCAGATAAGCCCCGCACTGCCACAACCACAATTTTTGATGAAACTAAAAATTTATGAACATATGTTGAAAAGGGTCACTCAAGGAACAATTCTGCCAAGTTTGGTGCCCATTGGTTGATTTTAAAAAAAATTCTTAGGATTTCTCTAAGTCTGAAAAGCCCCGCCCTGCCACGCCCACATTTTTTGACGAATCAAAAATCTGCGTAAAAATTTGAGAAGGGTACTCAAGAAACAATTCTGCCAAGTTTGGCTCAATTTGGCCAATTGGTTGATTTTTAAAGAATTTTCATAGGATTTCTCTAAATCTGATAAGCCCCGCTCTGCCACGCGCACATTTTTTGACGAATCAAAAATCCGCCAACAAGTTTGAGAAGGGTCACTCAAGGAACATTCCTACCAAGTTTGGTCAAAATTGGCCTGTTGGTTTAGGAGAAGAAGATGTTTGAAGAAATTGTTGACGGACGGACGGACGGACGGACAGACGGACAGACGGACAATGGAGGGTGAGTGCATGACCACAATAGCTCACCTACATCACTTCATGTCCAAGTGAGCTAAAAAAATCTTGTATTCCAGGAACTTTTTTAATTTGATTTAAAGTGTTTGTTTACACATTTCTGAACATAGGTCAAAATTATTACATTTTCCAAATAACTTGCAAAATAAGCAAAAAATCTAATAAATTCTCACATTTTAGGAACTTTTTCAATTTGATTTTTAAAGTGAATCACTTAGAGATTTCTGACCATAAAATCATCATGTTACATTTTCACTTTTGTACATTTTTTGGTTGTAGATCTATCCAATTTTACATTGCTTTTAATCCGAGTCTTCTCTGATGTAAATACGCTCTTTGATATTTTGATTTTTCGCTATTTACATCAGAGAGCGTTGCTCTTTGAAAAAATCAAGAAGTTCGCAACAAATTGTTGCGCATCATTCACCGTCCGATCTTAAAAGCTATCGTTAAAACCCCTGATGATATCGATAAATGAACCATTTATTGTTATGGCTGCTGAAAAAAATTATATAAGACCAAAAAGTGTTTCTAAAAGGTTAATAGGCAATGTTTTGCAACAACCCTCACCTGAGCAGCCTTTGTTTACCTTGACCTTCCATTCAAAACCAAAGGTTATACTCATCCAGCAGGCCGATTTGAAATGAAATTTTTGGTCAGGTATGGCAAAAAATGATTTATTGATCTATACCCTACAGTGTTTTACCGAGTGATTCGATATGATACACAAAAACAAAGCTTCAAGTTACTTGTAACGTTACCGAACTTTCCGCTGTTTTCAAAGAGCAACACTCTCTGATGTAAATAGCGAAAAATCAAAATATCAAAGAGCGTATTTACATCAGAGAGCGTTGCTCTTTGAAAACAGCGGAAAGTTCGGTAACGTTAGCGAAAAATCAAAATATCAAAGAGCGTATTTACATCAGAGAAGACTCGGATTACATTGCTTTCAACAATTTTTCAGTCATTTTTTCCCTCGGAAGTTCCATATTTTGATGTTGCTTTGAAAATTAGAAATACAGCTTCTTTGCTAATGCTTTGAAAACATGCACATCAGCGTTTGTCTGTGGATTTTTCTATGTCAATATGAATTTTTAGTTTATCTATTTAATTAATCACTCTTAAAAATGGAGCTACACTATGATTGCTTTATGCATTCACAAACATTCATTTATCATAATTTCAATTTTGACCTGTCTTATATTTTGATAATTGGAGAACAATCAATTCAAATCCAATATCTATCTTACCAATTTGCTTTTGTTCTATAATTCCAAGATCCATTTTTAATTTACTGATATCTTCCAACACACGATCTACTTCCAAATCACTTACAATCTCAAAACAATCAATTTCATCATCACCTCTTTTGTTATGAGGTTCTGACTTCTTGGACATAATTATTTTTAAAATTTCGAAATATCAACAAATCAAAATGTTTATTCAGTCAAGACCTGTCATAAAATTAAAACATCCCGAAAGCTTAAAAAATCCTTAAACAGCAAATTCCTTATTTCAAATTTTATAAGCAGAGCTTGTTTTTATTCAAACAATTTCATGTTCAATCATGTAATATAATTTTCTTGCTTTCCTTGTATTTTCTAATTTCAATTTAAAGCTTTTATTACCAGAAATAATTTCAAGTCACTTGTCCCCCACCTGCTGTTTTGGAAATCTTGCCAAAACTAACCAAGCTTTTAGAACAGAGCTATTGAATGCACAAGACTGAATAATATCCTCAGGTCAAATGTATGGGGCTCGCAACAGAATAAGCTAAGGAAAACAATGAGGGAAAAAATTCAAGATGCTTGATACCCAGCATTTCCTCTTTTCCCTCTCTGTTTTCTACATTATTACATACAGATGCTTGTGTCCTAATTTTTTTTTTACATTGGAGCAATCAGAAGAAAAGCTTCAAAATTCCTCAAAAGCATATTCCTTATTTCCTATTCCAAAAGCAGGCCTAATTCTGTTCATTCACATAAAATTTTGCTTCTAATAAAGCCGTGGAATATAATTTTGCTGATATATATTTAATTTTCAAATTTCAGTTTCAATTTTTTATTACCAATAACAATTCCAAGCCACTTATTCACCACCTGCTGTCAGAAGAATTCTGCCAAAACTAAACAGGCTGGATTGAATTACTCTGTTAAATATACAAAATGCCCAATATCACATCAATAAGCAACGATCTTATCCAATTAACTGTAAGGTAACTTCGGACAAACAATTGTCTTTTGTATGTGTCGTAATAAAATCTCGTAATTACGGCTTGTTTTAAGCCGTACTTACGAGATTTCATTACAACAACAGTTTTCAGCAAAACACAACAATAAATGCAGTCTATTTTTAGCACAAAATTCTTCGCTATTAGATTCATGAGTAAGCTGGTCATCAATGCAATGAAAACAAGAGGGCTATAATGGCCCTAGATTGCTCACCTGAGTTTCTTCAGTTTGTTAACACTTTTCCTTGCAGCAAATTTTAGACTGGTCCAAATTCAAAAGATGTAGCAGTCAACAATTAATTTTCAAGTGAATGAAAACTTACATTTTTCATCTTTCAGGGTAGAAACTAATACTCTGTGGGGTTTTTCCCAGTAACCACAATGTTTTCTTATAATTAGGCTTTAACATGTTGTGGGGCATGCATTAAAATTTAGTTAGAATTTTTACTTCTAATGCACAAAAAAAAAGAAATTTAACAATTAATATAAGATGGCTCAGTGTGAAACTGTTGTAACTGCCTATATGTTTATAGGCAGTTAAAACCGTTTCCCGCTGAGTCATATACAGCATTTTTTTCTATGTTTTACAGTGTATTCAAATAGAAAGTCACAAAATTCTAAATACCGTAAACCTTCCTGACAAAACAAAGTTTTCCAGCAAGCAAATAAGGCAAATATTGAGCCCAAATAGCGATGAATATTGTGCTAAAATTTGACTCAGTTTACCGTTGTGTATTGATAACCCGTTGATGTTGTAATAAAATCTCGCAACTATGGCTTGATTCAAGCTATACTTACAATATTTTATAACAACACCTACGAAATACTATTGTGTGTCCGAAATCACATCACTGTTTACTTGATAAAATCTTTCCCTATTGTAACCTATCCTGAATCAAAGAATTTTTATGAAAAGCCCATCTTCCCTGGAACAAGTGAAGTTAGTGGCTTGTAAAACATGTTCTTTTATTAATTATATAAGGACAGTAATAGTTCCAATTTATTCCATATATGTGATTTTGTCAGATAAAATAAGCTTTAGTACTTGTCCTTAAACATTGAAAACTTTAGCCCATTTGCAAACAAGACCTGCCCTGCGTTCAGTAAGGCATCACATTAGCACACATGTGCTCACTTATCGTAACGTTTTCCTACTGAACAACCTGTAAACTTCTCACGTGAGCAACATATGGCTCACAGATTTGAAGTTGGTGTGCCGAGCTTACAAAAATGGCGGACAGGTCCAATTTATGAATGTCATTTTTGTTTCATTTGTAAATAGATTATATATTATCTTACAGTGACTACAATACATATTTTTTGTAAATGAAAATATAAATTTGTTAAACTAGATTATTGCTTAAGGCAATTGCGTCCAGCAAATCCCGGAGGGTTACAGAATGGTGAAAAACGTAAGGCAACTCTGCAGAGCGCTCAGTACAGCTAAAACGAGTTAAGTGTATCAAATACGAACGAAAAATGTCCCACTATAGTTTCGGTCTTAGATTTTTCACATTGACATATTTCGGTTTTACTATCAATTGACTACTTGAATTTAATAAATATTTAAAACATGACTTAAGTGTTTCTAATTTTGCGACATTTAATGAATAAAATATTTTATGGAACGAAAAATGGCGTAACGTAATTCACAGACACGTAATTCACAATTTTGAACATACAATAAAATTCCACAGGTAATAATTCTGAAGAGAAATGTTCTTCTTGGTTTATATAATTTACACATGTGTAGGTACATACCAAACTATGTATCTAACTTAAGCGTTGATTGTGTGAAATTTTAAAAAGCATTAACGTAATTCACATTTACTGCTCCTTGAGCGGGGTAGCTTCCTTCATTGCAAAGTGTGACTTACTATAATCTACTGCTACTTTCAGGAGTAATACAATGTGTTTGCACATGTTGTTGACTATTTATAAATGATATTTAATATCATGTATTCAAAACATGGTTTCGTTTTAGGATGTGTGTAAAACTAAATAACGTAATTCACACCAGACCATGGGACATATGCATAATTGTTTGCAGAAAAATGCATTTATCTTAAATTTCTTTATTTCACCACTAAAACAATTTGGAAAAGCTACTGGTTGGGATACTAGGTATACTGTATATGTATTATATATGTACTCTCCGTACAAACGTGATGAACTGAACCACCCCCGAGGTGGGACAGCTGTTTTTTACCCATTTTCCGACTTATCGAGACATTACTCTCACATATTTCATCAGATATATGGGGTTTTGTTATTATTTCTAATTGACCACCCCTATGACATTATGTTAAAGACGATTCATCAATATAATTGTACAAACATAGCTTCTTAGGTCCATGGGACAGGTATTTCTCGTATTTGATACACTTAACTCGTTTTAGCTGAGTAAGACTGTTTAGTAAAAATCTGTTAGCGGCACACGTAAAATTTCACTGAACGCAGGGCAGGCTTTCACATCTCAAAAAGAAAAGGCTATTGAAAATATATAACCATCAATTTATACTTTGATATAGTTAGCGATAGCGATTAATAATTGTCAACATGTCATATTTTTATCAAAAAAAAAATCTTTCATCTACAACAGCTTTCAAAATGAATCACGGAAACTTTAAGTTGTATGGAAAGGGTTGAGTAAATTGAATAGTGACCAAAAATCTAAGTTGCCATTACAATTTTTTTTAAGTTATTTTTTTCATTGACCCAAAGAGTTTGTTATAGCTCATGATAAATGAACTGGCAGAGCATCCCTAGCTAAAAGCTAGGGATGATCTGACAGGTCATTTATCTTGATCTATACCATGGCAAGAATAATTTCAAAGAAACATGAGGGCTTCACTAGTCTTGTCTAAGATCTAAACTTGTTTCCAAACTGATATATAAATAGATATTATACAACTGATCTAAAACATGAATGTTCTATAGCCTACAAATAAGATCAAATGGATCCAGATGCAAAGAAAATTTGCTTTATAGATGATATCTTTTCATATTGAGCCAAATTCCTTAACTCTTTTCCAAACAAGACCGGGTTTTGACGTCTCTAGAAGAAATGGCGTGGGAAAACATTCAGACAAAAGAAGAAACTGCTGATAACCAGCAGTTTCTCCTTTTGTCTCAATATTTTCTTTGCTATGTTTACACAAATCCTTTCCTTTTCAACATCTATTTTGTCCTCTGTAGCAGCTTTTGAATCAGACCACCCCAAAATTATGTTGTTTGGGAAAGGGTTAATATCTTCTGAATAGATTTCAAATTCCTCGGGCATGTGGAAATGCCAGGAACCAAACCCTTTTATAATCCACCACCAAGGATCATGGGTGGTTTTAACCCTTTTCAAAATAATGAAATATAGAGGACTGGTGCTTTATATTGAAAGCAGCTAAAGTTAAAAAATATATGTCAATAAAAGATAGAAATTGTTTAAAACATAGCACTACACAGAAAATATTGAGACAAAAGGAGAAACTGCTGGTTATCAGCAGTTTCTTCTTTTGTCTCAATATTTTCCCAAGCCATTTTTATAAGAGGTCAAAACCTGGTCTTGTTTGGGAAAGGGTTAATGCTCCCAAAGATTGATTAATTTATTGATTAATTGAATTGGGATTAACGCATGATCTTTAACATTACTTTCATGACGGCTGGAGCACCTAACCATGGATTCCTGCTGTTTCTTTCATCATGACTACAACAACATCTTTTCCAGACCTCCAGCTCAAGCTAATGACATTTTTTTTTTTTTTTAACATTATATATTGACAAAGAAGAGACTTTTTTTGCACAATTTAGTACATAAATATTGAAGCAAAAGGAGTAATGGCTGATAATCAGCAATTTCTTCATTTACCTTGATTATCAGCAACATCTCTTTTTGCCTTAATTTTTTCCCATGCCTTTTCTGCTACGAGCGTCAAAACCAAACTTTGTTTGTGAAAATGCTAACAATTACAGGGGCCACGACCATAGCGCAGTTGGTAAAGCATCTACCTCTTACTCGAGAGGTCTTGGGTTCCATCCCCGGCCATGGCAAATATCCTTTCTGACATAAAAATGTTACCCACCAATGGTTTGATATCGTTAACCTGTGTGGACGAGTAATTGGAGGCTGGGTTAGGGTGTTGTGGTAACACTGGTATGAGAAACAACAGGAATCCATGGTTATGTGCTCCAGCCGCCACGATATGACCATAGCAGTTGAAAATGACGTATAACTAATAAACCAAACAATTAAGGGGGAATGCTCCAGTTTTTCGGAACACTCGGTCTTTACTGTAGAAAAATAAATGTTTCGTACCAATATGTTTCGCTACCATATTTTCAATAAAATAAAACATTATTAAAATTTACCATTTTCGACGATAAAAGTGTATTTATTATGCGAAATTGATTTCCTCAAGATAAAAATCGATTATTTAGAGCAAGACAGTCGTAAGTGTGTATGCAGTTACCACTGTTTTGCGTCATTTTATTCATGTGTAGCTGATAAAAAATACTTTAATTCGCTATTAAGTGCGCTGACCTATACATTTTCTTTTTGAATTATTACCAGGACATGTTGCCCAATACAATGAGGGAGTTTCATCAAATTCTATTATGTAGAACTTGAAATATTTCCAAAAATATGCAAATTTTGACATAAAACACTCCAGCTTCGATGATCTAACCGAACACGCGAGCAAGCTGTTTTATACATTTACGCGTTTATAGTAGCATATATTTTGGGTTTTCTGTTCTTATTAAATGTAAGATGTTACTTTAAATCCGTTTTCGAGACTAAACGATGAATATACCGCATTTTATTAGCATTTTAGTGACCTTGGACAGGTGCAAGAAATTGTGCATTTTTTCGATGTAGGGGTATGTGATACGAATGCCTATAAAATTCGAACAAGATCGCTGACCATCCATTTTTATTTCCTTTTTCAATTGGTAATAGCCTGTAATTTCAACATACAAAATATAAATAAATTCTATTATTGGGAAAAAAATTAGGAAACTGGAGCATTCCCCCTTAAAGGATATTTTGAGCAGCTTCTTATCTGTGTAAAGGGAGGTAAACCATAAATATTCATGCTCCTACATAACTTCAAGTTATCTTTCTTACATTACAATGAATTGGCAGAGTACAAACAAGACTTAATTTTATAGCTCAGCAAACCCTATATGATTAATAATTATAAATCTTTTTGTAGCAAATGGTAATTATAATCAAACAGTCTAATAATATGTCTGTTTATATCATGATAAAAGGAAATTTGCCTCTTACTTGCACTATAGAAAGATCTGCTTTAGTTTCATTACAAGAAGTATTATCAACAGAAAATATATACGATTCTTTGAAGACTACGATTTCAAAGTAAAGACACTGATTTCCAGACAGCCACAAAATTTTATGTTTTAATCATTAAATCCTTTCCCAAACAGTACCTGGTTTTGACATCCCTAAAGGCTAATAGATATGTCTTTTTATATGCCATATCATGGTATTATGTTCTGATTATCCTAAATTATTGTACAAAGATGGAAGAATCTGTTATTAAGCCCCGTTCCCACTGTCACGGTTTGGACCCCCGGTTAGTCCCGGATGAGTGGTCCGGGGGAAACCGTGACAAACTGGGAGTACAACCGTGGCGGCACAGTGAACATCCTGGACCATCCGGGATGAACCTTGTTGATCCGGCAACCGACCCCGGACGTTTTAAAATGTTTAATACAACCGGCAGTCACCGGGACTCACCGGGAGGATGTCAAGAATCGGCTTTATCCGGGGAAACACCGGCATATTCCGGGGCTACCGGTGCGCTACCGGCGACGACCGGGGTTACACCGGGTCGTACCGGGATCAACCGGGATCATGCCGGCCCCTGCACCGTAAACACACCATGGCAAACCGGGAACAAATCGGGATAGTCCGGGGTAGAACGGGAAGATCCTGCTAGTAATAAACCGGGGGTACACCGGGGCAATGTCGGGAATATGGGAATATGAATAATTTTTTAGAGAAAAGATCCCGGATCATCCCGGAATACCGACTCTTTCCCCACCGGGAGGTACCGTAGGTGTCCGGGACCAACACCGTGACAGTGGGAACGGGGCTTTCAAATTCCCTTAATTGCAACATTATGCAGTCTTTATTTAATTTGGAAATCAAAATTTTGACATCTTAGAAAGATAAGTATTGAATTCAAAAGAAAAGTAAAGATTGAATGGGGTTAAATGCAACTTTTCAAGGTATTTAAGTCATTTCCTGGCAGCTGGAGCACCTAACCATGTATTTCTGGTAGATCTCTCACAATTGCTACCACAAAATTATTTTAACTTTCTGAGCCTCTAGCTGCCCTCTTTGGTTAAATAATAATCGGGGTCAGGCCAATTTAGAATAGATGTTATGAGTTTGAAGGATGAGCAAAGAAAGTTGTAATTCTTTTGATGAAACATCTAGATTATGTCCCGCACAAAAATATTATCAAAAGCTCTGGGGAGAAAAAAAGAATGCTCTGCCTATAAGTACCCTATCATCACCTATAGTTTCCAACAGCTGCAGATAAAATGGTGGCTTGTGGAATTTTAATCTGTATTTTTTTCACAAATAGTCAACCAAACCCAATGTTATGGGTACTCATTAGAATCGTCTCGACGAAACGATTCTAATGAGTACCCACAACATGGGGTTTGGAGATAAAATAAGGAATTTAGAACAAATTTACCATTTATCTGTTGCTCTAATACAGGTAGAAAAAATCTGTTGCCATGGAAACGAAACATCCAATTATTACACTGATTCCAGTCATACAAATCTTTTTAAAATCTGTTAACAATCTATGTGTTGTGTTATGTCTGTCACAGAAAATTGTTTACTGAAAACAAAAGTGGGTGGGGGTTAGAAAAAGGTGATGATGGTCATATTCTATCATTACTTTTCAACAAAAACCTTGTAACTGCAGCTGAAATCAAGCTGCAGTTATGAGGTTTTGTTGAAAAGCTATGATATTCTCTAGTAGACTAATGATACATAATGTTCTTCCTTTGCTATTTTCGTTCCTTAGTAGCAATCCTAATGAAATTATATTTTTTCATGATGAGATTCAGGTAGTTCTGCATATTTTTATTTATGGTTATCCAGCAGGGTTTTCCCTGGCTATAATAATTGGGGGGGGGGGGGGGGGGGGGAATTAGGTTCATTGTGACCCCCTGCCTTCTAAGTTGGGGGCATTTCTCCAAGTTTGTGGGTCAAATTTTACAAATACCTTAGAAATCAGGTATCATACGAAAATATGGATTTTAAAACTTGCGTCATTAATGACCCTCAGGTAAATTTCTAAGGGGTCATTTGTTTTGAAACTGCGACAATGACATGACGCATGATTTGTGTGTCATGGAGAACCCTGATCCTGTTTATGTGTGTGTACAATGATTTATTCCAGAGCATAATTTTGATGGTATACTTCATAACTTCAGAAGTTTGTACCTCTCTAACAAGAATCATCAACTTGAAGTCTGTCAAAATTGTGATTAATACTGACTCTGAGGCAGCTTGGACATTTCGCTTTGCGCCACATGAATGTTTTTATCACATGAAAGGTTTCACAACAGGAAATCATCATGTGAAACATGACAGCCTTATTACCTAAGGTCAGACTCATTGCTTAACACTTTCACAAACAAACCCTGCTTTAGACATCCCTGAAAAAAGACATAGGAAACATCATTAATATGGCCAAGGCAGATAACCCGCATTTTCTCTTTTGTCTCAATGTTTACTTATGTTCTCAATGTTTTCTGTACTATATATTGTACATATTATTATTAAATACTATTTCATCAATTATTCCCTTGTCTGTAATAGCTGTCAAATTGGCAAGTCCTAAGGTATTAATCTGGGATTGTTCGAAAAAGAATTAACCTGTTCTAAAAAAGTGACTCCTTTTGGTGAGCCCATTAGATATTGGTTAAGAAACCTTGCAGGAAAAGGAGAAAATGCTGATAATAAGCATTTTCTTCTTTTTTCTTCAAAGTTTACTGCGTATGCTTTAATATGATGATCAGCATTTTCCCCTTTTCCTTCAAGGTTTGCTATTCTATGATATAGAGATTTCTACAGAAGTTAGCATAAATTTTATCGTCCGGAACTGCTTTCAGTTTGGTACAGCCAGATATTTTGCTATTTTGGAAACTATTAAGAAGTCCACCCCTAATGAGATTCATGAATGCTTGACATCAGAAATTTTTGTGCAACATCATTAACATTAATTTTTGTTATATATAATAACATATTAGGGTGGTGTCGTAAACATTTTGCAGTTGAAAGTTCCAGCTCCAAATATTTAAGATGTCAACCGAATAATTCTGATGTCGCATGAAGCTCAATAGGGATAGGCAACCTCAAGGCACAACTCACCCATGAGAGCTGAGACATCTATGCTGCCACCAGACATTGAAGTCTTCCCAGTCTGATCTTGACCTTTGTTTGGAGGGGAGACACTTTTATCACGATGTTTCTGCCGAAACACGACTGGTGATGTTTTTGGTGTTGACCTACTTACAGGCCCTTCTAAATATCCTTCATGAACATATCGCATCTCATCAGACACTTCAAAATCCGTTTCAGACACTTCTTCAAATCCAAATGAATCACTTTCGCGACCTTTTCGTTTCTTTTTCACACTATCCTTTCTAGTGCCAGTATGTATGATATTTTTCATTTTACCCCAAGCAGTTTTATGTTTTTTCTCTCCCTTGTCTATTTTATGGAATGATTCTTCTGTTTCCTTCATATCCTGTTCTCGATAGCTTGAGGTATGTGTTATGTGCGCTTCGTAATCGTCTTCTTCATCCTGCTCGTCCAGTAATAACGGACTGGACTGCCGCCGTGGAATGGGAACCTGTAAAAATTTCTCTCCTTCCTCTTCAAACCCTGTCACAGAACGCGGAGAACCAATATCACCTGGTTCACTTTTCGGAGATTCACTTAATGTTGCTCCTGATTGTTTTAATAACTGCTGTTCCTTTTCCCTCTCTTTTTCTATCCACTCGGGTGGACCTAACCATATACCCATACAATCATCTATCTGGGGAGTTGGGACATCAATGTGCCGCTCTATAAATCGTGTCGGGCTCGGTGGTTCGTTGGACGATGTGGATTTCCGAACATCTTGAAGTTCTCCGTCCATTCCGCTACCGACGCCGCTGTCGACGGACCGACTTTCAGCGACTGATGGGACTGCCAACTCCCTCCCAGATACGGAACCATACCTAAAATAAGCTCCCTTGCCTAAACCCTTGATGGATTTTATCCCTGAGCTTATGTTTTCCGATAATTGTTGCTTAGTTAAAACTTTTTTAACTTTTGCCCACTTTGAAAATTTTGATTTACGCTTGGCTTCTGGAGATTTTGACATTTTGGAAGAAAGTTTCCGATGATCGAATGGATCAGCCAACAGAACTTGAGAACCAATATCATCCTCCCCTGACTGTTCCATGATATCGGACGGTACTTCCAATGACCCTGTCGAAAAACTACGCTTAAATATTGTCCCTTTTGGACGCTTCGGTGTTTGGTCTGAACTAGAATCTCCCAAATCAAACTCGATAAACTTAGCATCTTCGGCACTTGGTAATCTTGGTCTCACAAGGCGAACACTGTCTCCTTCAGAATGACTAGATTTAGTTGATGACGTTTTACCTTTTTTGGATCGCGGTAAAGAATCATACTGATATGTTAATAATAAACTTTCATCGTCTAATTTACTTTTTTCTTGTAATAAACTTTTAGTACTTTCTAAATAATCACATCTATGTTTTAATCTGGAATTTTCATCTTTGAGATTACTTAATTGTTCCATGAGTCTAACTAGATTGTCTAAATGATCCAATCCTATACTTTGTCTGACAGGACTTGGACTAGGAGTCCTTGGTTTTTTGGCTGTAGTTCGCTTTGTAAGACCCTTTTTGTCATGATCCTGAAAAAACTCCATGAGATCCTCTGTTTTCTCAATGATGGAAGTGGTCTGTTCGACGGTCAGCCGACTTCCAAATTTGGGAGATGTTGGAGTTTGTTTAGTTTCTCTAGCTCGTCGTGTAATTGTCTGGTTGGTTTGGGTTTTCGGCACACCCGATTCTGTCGCAGTTGGTTCCCCAGTCAGTGGACCTATATCAATCCCCACAATTCTACCAGCATCATGTGACGTGCCGACCCTCTCAGAGCTGCCGTTCTCAAACGCCGTCATCATAATGCTGGGTACCATTTTACCAGGAGGTACTTCTAGTATTTCACTTGGCTGTGCTTGGCTTGCAAATGCTGGCATTTCACTTGGCATGGATTTACTTGGAAGTATTTGTGTTACACTTGCTGCTATTCTTGTTCTTCCAGGAGAAGCTGGTACAAAGCTTGGCACGGTTCTGCCAGGAGATATGGTAGAAGCTGGCACTATTTTTGGTATTGTTTTGCCAGGCGATGCCGGTACAATTTTCATTTTAATCTCCTTTTTCTCCAGTGAAACTGCCGGCATGACCTCCCTCTTGGCCTGTTCGATTTTGACTCTGATTTCTTCATGGTTGTTCTTTGGTCTTTTTGCTGCCATTTATAGACAGCACCAGCTCAATCTAGTCTGAAAGTAGATATCAAAACATGTTGAGAAAAAGCGTTTTTCCCTTTTTAACTCATTACCAAACGATAAAATTTTAACGTGATCTAAATTGAAAGATCCTGTAGACGGCAATTTCAAGTGAATGAAATTTCACATTTTCAGTCTTTTTACATAGAAAACATTGTGGGAAATGAGAAATTGCTTGTCACAATCAATTTTTTCATTTTCCACGATGTTTTCCAAAGCCTTTATCTCTTGGGGAGTCAAAAAGAGTCACTGTGTGGTAATGGGTTAACCATTATAGGTCCCAATAAATGACCTGGCAGAGCATCTCTAGATATTAGCTAGAGATGCCCTGCCAGGTCATTTATTGGAACCTATACCAGATGTCATCATATTAGGCGGGTCCACTTTGAAAGCTTCTGCGAAAAACAATATAGATATTGATAAAGATGGGTTTTTTTTGTACAACAGAGCATGGAAATATGGAAAATATTGAGGCAAAAGGAGAAAATGTTGATTATCAGAATTTGTTTCTTAATACAAGCCTTTTGTATAAGTGACGTCAAAAAGCATCGATATATGGGAATGGATTACTTTGCAAAAATCATCAACTTTAGTCAAACTGTGAAGATGTATGATCTTCACATTCGGCACATACAATGCTTTTAATCTGAAACATCAAACTATACAAAAAGTGTTGCTGTGACAACTATGTTTGACTGAAATTAACTTGATGAAGACTTCTTTTAATATTAATATCTTTAAAATTCTTTAACGATCTGGAACCATAATAGACACTTTTGAAAATACAAAAAGTGTTGTTATATATTATTTCTAGGACATAAGACGGAGGTAAAATGAAACTTAAAACAATTTTTACCGATATGTTGGAATTTTATATATTTTTTTTAGTTATTGACCCCCTTTTACAAAAATGGCGGGAAAATGGGAAGCACCAGCTCTGTAAATCTCATATTTTTTTCCATAAGATGATAATATCTGACATTTTTCAGCTTGTATGCTAAAACAGATATGTATGTAATGTAAATAAGCTAAATACAAAACTATGAAAAACAAAATTGAGAAAAAAACACTTGATTATACATAAGGTTTATGATTTTACGACTGTATTTTTTCCATGTTGAAGAAAAAAGAACTTTTGTCTTTGATCTGTAATTGTTGTAATATTGACTGGCAGGGTATGAGACCTACATCAAAATTCTATTACGTCATACTACTCTCGTGCTCATATGAGATGCGCGCCAACCGTGACCAAATACTTCAGTGCGCTTTTAGAAACCGTCTCGAGCAGACGTATTTCTAATAGACTGTAGGAGCTACAGTCCGTGACCAATTAGTCTCTAAGCGTATTTTTTCATCGTCGATGAAAACCATAAATAGTTACGAAGTAATTATAATTCGATAAAACTACGCTGTAGTTTTGTATTGGACATTAAATTTGTCGTCGACAAATAAAAATAAAATCAGAAAACATTTCGGTTTGAGATTAAAACCACGTGACATCAGATGAACAAGATGGCGGACGCCATGCTGAAAAATGAGAAACAAACTGAAAAACAAGGCGAAAAACCTCGCGAAAGTGCTGTTTCGTCGAAACTAGCAAGCAGTTCCCACCAGGAAAGACGCGAGGCAAACACTAGGACTGAAAAAACGCCGGCGAAGTCGGTAGTTCCCAGTAAAACAGCGCAAACGGGTGCTGCAGGTCCACGTGCGCCGGTTCCAGCGACCGATGTCAATAAGGAAATTGGTTTAATTTTGAAAGAAATTAACTCTAATGTGTTACAGCAGGGTGAACAGATTAGGAAACTGTCTGACAGAGTTGACTTTCTATATGATGAAGCCAATTACGAACCCTACGAGGAAAATTATGAGGAGTATGATGATACTTCCTGTCCTGAAAATATCGACCCCGACATTGAAACAGACGACTGTCCTCCGTCTAAGAAGGCCAAAACTACCTTTAAGGGATTGTCAGATAAATTTCTATTGTCTGAGAAGGTAGATAATGAGATTAATGATGACTTGGCAACTTTTGTGAACTCGTCATTCAGGAATGGTGTCTCTGATGAAAGAGTGTCGGAAATTATCAAAGAAGTATTTCGACCCAATAATTGCGATTCTTTGACAAAGACGCGTGTGAATCCAGGTATCTGGAGATTGTTGAAACCTCACACCCAGACAGATGATGCCAAGATGCAAATGATGCAAAATCTCGTTATAAAGTCTTCCATCAATTTCGTCAAAGTGCTTGATATGAACAGTGAAATTCTGGACTCTCAGTCTATTGAATGGGGCACGAATGCACTCGCATTACTGGGACAATGTAACAAACTGATGAACAATAAGAGGAAAGAATCCCACAAGCATGATTTAGATCCCAAGTTCTACCCTTTGACTTCTGCAAGTTTGCCGTTCACCGAATATTTATACGGGGACGAGACGGATGTCAACCGTAATGTCAAAGATATCAACGACATGAGCAGAATAGGGAAAGTAGGTCGTAATTCCCGTGGTAGAGGCAACCGAGGTGGCCCTTATGTACGGGGCAATCGTGGCGGCCGTCGTGGTAGAGGTCGTGGGTACTTCCCGTTTCGTGGAAGTGACAGTTCTGGTAATGCTGGAACAAAAAACCCGAGAGAGGGGCAAAAGAAGTAGACACGGTGAGTTCAGTTTTCGAAGCTGGTAGACTTCGTTTTCACTTAGAAAATTGGAGAAATATCACTCAGGATGAGCACATTTTGGACATTATTCAAGGTTGTCCTATTGAATTTATTGATGGATTGAATCCTATTCAGTTTCAATGCTCACCATCCAAATTTAATCCTGTAGAAGATTTGATAGTGGAAAATGAAATTAAAAAACTTTTAGATATGAAAGTTATAAAAATTGTTGAGCATGATGACAATGAGTTTATTTCTCCAATTTTTCTTGTCCCGAAAAAGAATCCTGGTGAATACAGAATGATATTGAATCTGAAAAAGCTAAATGAAAGCATACCATACAAGCATTTTAAAATGGACACTTTTGAGTCAGTTTTAAAACTTGTCACACCTGGATGTTACATGGCATCTATTGATTTACGCCATGCATATTATTCTGTATTCATTTCAGAAAAAGATCAAGTGAAATTACGTTTCGAGAAGTCCGGTATTTTGTATCAGTACCAAGCTTTACCAAACGGAATAGCTTTTGCCCCTCGATTATTCACCAAAATAATGAAGCCAATTTACTCATCATTACGTGTTCAAGGCTACACTAATTCAGGATTTATTGATGATTCAATTCTCCTAGGTGATACATTCAAAGAATGTGAAGAAAATGTTGAGCAAACATATAATCTAATGACTAGTGTAGGCTTCATGATACACGAAGATAAGTCAGTTCTAATACCAACTCAAAAGTTAACATTTTTGGGTAATGACATAGATTCTGTGCAAATGACAGTAACGCTTCCCGAGAATAAAGTTGCAGTCTTGGTTCAAGAATGTAAAGAGTTATTTTCGAAAAATACTGACGTTATCAAGTCTGTAGCTAGAGTTCTTGGGCTAATGGTTTCGAGCTTTTCTGCTGTAGAATTCGGCCGTCTGTTTTACAGAAGAATTGAGACAGAAAAAATTGAAGCTTTAAGAATTTCTAAAGGAAGTTACTCTGCTAAGATGCATATTTCTGATGAAATGAAATTAGAACTGAAATGGTGGATAGACAATCTACACTTGCAGAAACGTGTAATTGATCATGGAAACCATGACCTAGTTATTACTACAGATGCGTCATCTTTAGGATGGGCTGGAATATGTAATGATGAGCAAATTGGTGGCCGATGGACAATTGAAGAGACAGAAAAACATATTAATTGTTTAGAATTACTGGCCGTAAGCTTATCTGTGAAAGCTTTTTGCAAACATAAAAGTCAAATTCACGTAAAAGTATTCTCAGATAATTCTTGTGCAATTTCCTATATAAACAATATGGGGGGATGCAAATCCAAAGAATGCAATGCTCTTGCACATGATTTGTGGGTATGGTGCATGGAAAGGAACATATGGTTGTCTGCAAATCATGTCCCTGGAAAAGAAAACATTTCTGATGCTGGTTCTAGACACTTCAATGATAATATTGAATGGCAGCTTAATAAGCAAATTTTTAATCAGATATGTCAAATTTGGGACATCCCAGAGATTGATATGTTTGCTTCTAGAGTCAATAAACAGTTGTCAAAATATGTGTCATGGAAACCAGATTCAGAAGCTCTTTTCATTGATGCATTTTCACATAGTTGGAGCTCAAAATATGTGTACATTTTCTGTCCTTTCAGTTTGATTGGAAGAGCTCTAGTGAAGTTAAGGAAGGACGAGGCAGAGTGTGTAATGATTCTTCCTCTTTGGCCAACACAGAATTGGTGGAACAGATTCCTGGAACTTCTCATAGACTTTCCAGTAGTGATTCCAGTGACACAGAGTACTCTGTTTCTAACTTCAACCAAGAAAGAACACCCGTTGACAGGGAAACTGAATCTAGTGGCATCGCGATTATCAGGAAAAGTTTACAAAGCAGAAATGTTTCGCAAGAAGCTGCCGATGTCATTTTATCCTCATGGAAGCCATCAACACAAAAACAGTACTCCGTTTACATCAAAAAATGGCTTTATTTCTGTAGTAAAAGACAGATTGATTCAGTTCAAGTTACTTTAGATTCAGTTTTAGATTTCTTAACGGAACTTTTTCATTCAGGTTTATCGTATGAAACCATTAATGTAGCACGTAGTGCCCTGTCATCTATAGGAATCATTATTGGAGGATTTTCTGTTGGTCAACATCCACTTATTAAACGTTTTTGTACAGGTGTTTTCAATTTACGTCCGCCTAAGGTTAAATATGTAGAAACGTGGGATGTAGGACAAGTAATAGATTATTTGAGAACTTTACCGACATTACAGTTATTGTCATTGAAAATTCTTACATTAAAATTAGTGATGCTTATCGCCTTAACTAACGCCACTAGAGCTCAAACATTAAAGTTATTGACTCTTAAAGACCTCAAGAAAGGTCCGGATTTCTATGTTGTACAGTTAAGAGGGTGTTTGAAACAATCCAGGCCAGGGAGGCCAATACCATTTATATTGCTTAAAAGTTATACTCCAGATAGGAGATTGTGTGTTGTAAATACATTGCGGGAGTACATAAATAGGACTAGAACTTTGCGGAAAAAGGAAGATTCCCTTTTTATTAGCTATCTAAAACCACATGCTGCAGTATCATCAAGTACAATAATTAGTAGGTGGCTGAAAACAGTAATGCATTTATCAGGCATAGACACAACAGTTTTTAAAGCACATAGCGTGAGAGCTGCTTCAACGTCAAAGGCTAAAGCCAGTTCAATTCCTATACAAGACATTATGAAAGTTGCTGGTTGGACTAATGCTGAAACATTCTCACAGTATTATCATAAAGACATTCAACAACGACAGAATTCATTTGCCTCCACTGTGTTGTCAGGGTCTGACAGACTAGAGAAAGAATAGAGGTTCCCTAAATATGTAAGTACATTACTACTTAGTTACATTAATGTATGGTTTGGTCACCATCAACCAAAAAATGCGGTGGCTTTGAAGTCTCATATGAGCACGAGAGTAGTATGACGTAATAGAATCCCCCAAACAAACGAGACTTACCTTAAGAAGTTGATGTTTGGTTGAGATTCTATCTAGTCATACTTCTACTCGAGGGATCAGATGCCCACCCGGTTAAGAACATGATCCCTCCCAGGGTTTACGAAGTAGACTCCTTGTGAGCAGGTAGCAGTAACTTGCAAATCAATTGGTTCAATTGATAGAGTATTTATGCATTTGTTGGTTGCTGTTACAAGCTTTGAATCACTGAAGTATTTGGTCACGGTTGGCGCGCATCTCATCTGATCCCTCGAGTAGAAGTATGACTAGATAGAATCTCAACCAAACATCAACTTCTTAAGGTAAGTCTCGTTTGTTTGGGGGATTATCTCTAATCTATACTTGTGCAAATAAAACAAGAATGGGAAAAGGTTACCGTTACAGTTTGGTTTTTTATGAATTCAAACTTAGTAGGGATGCATAAAACAAGGACAAAATTATCCAAAATATGTCATTCAATTCCATCAAATATTGTAAGGTCAAATGTAACAACACCTTATTTTTTATAGTAACTTATATAAAGAACTTATTTTATCAAATATGCATTGCCACATTTCCCTTTAGTTACTACATAAATTATTGTGGACAAAACAAGGACATCATATACATGGTTGGGGAATCATGTGACACTAAATTTCAGAAAACCGTCAATAATTTTGTTAATACTTGACCAATTTGAAATCAGTTTGAAACAGAAAAAAGTGTAAAACGCCCGATATCAGATGCGTGGTAACTCTTTCAAAAATCAACTGATGAAAACGTTATTGACGACCAAATTAAGTTTTGGTTGATCGTCTTCAACTTTCATATCAGCTGATTTTTCAAAGATTATCCTTGGCATTCAACAAAGTCATGGAGTGTTCCCGCTTGCTCTGCTTAAATTCTTCTTTTCAAATCAGTCATCTTTTGACAGAATTGTTGGATAATATCGAAAATATTATGTCAGGTGATTCCCCGCCATGATATAAGATTCGTCGGGTGGAAGAGGGTTGAAATTGGTGTCATGTATAAGAACGCCTTTATCAATCAAATTAAGCTTATCTTACATGAACATTTATGTTTGATGATTGGGTCTTTACATACCTATAGTCCTTTAATTAACGATATTATGGCACATATTTACAAATTTACCCTTGTGAAAAACGCAATAGCAAAGCCATAACTACTTTAAATTTGCATGTGATGGTTCGAATCTTGCAGGTCCCTTACACCTTCAAGATTTGAATCAAGGCATGCAACGTTAAACTGAAAATTAACAAGGATTACCTTTTGTTTATAACTGTAAGATTTGTAAACATGTGTGACTGGACTATAATCGAAAAAAAGCAAGGCAGAAGACGCAATATTGATGCTATATCAAATCCTGGTCTTCAGTATTTATTCGTATAGATCTTAAAATCAATCAATTGTATTGGTGCATATATAACCCATCCCCCCATAAAAAAACTGTATACCAGTCCAAAAGAACAGAAAACACTGAGGAAAAGGGACACATTGATGATAACACATTGATGATAATCAACAACCTCTTCTTTTCTCTCAATGTTTTCTCAAATTATTTCTACAATGGACGTCAAAACCAGGTCTTGTTAAGAAAAAGTTATATCAGTGCTTTGCTCTTTATAACCAAATCAGTAAATTAATAACAATTGTTGGTCTATTGAAACAGTTATTCCTTCATTTCTCTTAGTGTTTTTTTCTGTTATTTCTACCAGTGATCTGGGCCCGTTTTATCAACGAAATCACGCACATTAGTTCAATTTTTTTGCGTAAGTGTGTTTTACAAAATATGTTCGCAGCTAAGATTAGAATTTCCTATTTTTTTCCCCCGTAACTTTACGATCAAAAATAGTTGACGTAAATCTGTTCGTCACCACTGCCGATGCCTAAATTTACCGTTTAAAGCCCTGATAACCCCAAAATTACTGACAAGAGGACCATGATGGTCCTATATCGCTCACCTGAACCTAAATGATATGAGCAACACTTTTGTTCAATTCAATTAATATTTATTACTTTAAGACTGAAAAAGAACTTATGGTCAATAAGGTTCTGAAAATCTAACTCATCCAGATCTAAATTATGGTGCCAAACATTGTACAGGGCTCCAGATAAGAGGGGGTGGTGACTTTTCAAACTGCAATAATGCTGTCAGTGATCATCAAACCCAATGTTGTAGGTACTCATTTATATCGTCTTGTCGAGACGATTCAAATGAGTACCCACAACATAGGATTTGAATTCGCAAAAACAATGTTAGTATGTCTTCACCTCCACTTATCTGTAGCCCTGATTGTATCCAAGTTTTGTCTTGATTGATAAATAATTGTAGATTCTAGAGTATAAACAAGGTCGAAAACAGCCGAAAACAGCAATCTAATCAAATTCAAGGGCACATTACTCTCAATTTTCTCATCAGTTAAGACTGAAAATCAAACTAATCCCAGATCTTATGGTCCCTAATATTGTGTCCAAGTTTTGTCTAGATTGATCCATAAACGTAGATTCCAGAGTGTAAACAAGGTCGAAAACAGCCGAAAACAACAATTTTGTCAAATTCAAGGGCACAAAACGCTTGACTTTCTGATCAGATCAGACTGAAAATCAAACTCATATGAGATCTTATGGTTCCCAACATTGTGTCCGAGTTTTGTATAGATTGATCAATAATTGTAGATTCTAGAATGTAAACAAGGTCGAAACCAGCCGAAAATGGCAATTTTGTAAAATTCAAGGGCACATAACTCTCAACATTCTCATCAGATCGGACTGAAAATCAAACTCATCCAAGATCTTATAGTCCCCAACATTGTGTTCAAGTTTTGTCTTGATTGATAAATAATTGTAGATTCTAGAGTATAAACAAGGTCGAAAACAGCCAAAAACAGCAATGTTATCAAATTCAAGGGCACATTACTCTTGACTTTCTAATCAGATCAAACTGAAAATCAAAGTTACCTGAGATCTTATAGTCTCCAACATTGTGTCCAAGATTTGTCTTGATTGGTCAATAATTGTAGATTCTAGTGTGTAAACAAAGTCGAAAACAGTAAAAAACAGCAATTTTGTCAAATTCAAGGGCACATAACTCTAGATCAGACTGAAAATCAAACTAATCCCAGATCTTATGGTCCAAAACATTGTGTCCAAGTTTTGTCTTGATTGATTAATAATTGTAGATTCTAGAGTGTAAAAAAGGTTGAAAACGGCCGAAAATCGCAATTTTGTCAAATTCAAGGGCACGTAACTCTTGACTTTCAGATCAGATCAGACTGAAAACCAAACTCATCTGAGATCTAATAGTCCCCAACATTGTGTCCAAGTTTTGTCTTGATTGACCCTTTCCCACACATTGGCGCTTTTGGATGCCCCACAAAATAAAAGCTTTGGAAAACATTGTGACAAGCAATTTCTTCATTACCCACAATGTTTTCTACCAAGAAAGACCAAAAAATGTTAAATTTTGCTCAATGGAACTTGTCGTCTGCAACACCTATGATTTTGGACTAGGCTAAAATTTTGTTGTTTGGTAATGGAGTGTAAATCTATTTATATCCTCTATCAAACTAGATAACTCTACTTATACTGAAGAAAGTAGTGTCAGAGTTCCTTCCCTTAGATTAACTCTTTTTTTGAATACAGCAAAAAAGTGGCAATTTTGCCCAATTCAAGGGCACATAACTCTCATCTTTCTGGTCAGATCAAACTGAAAATTGACCTCATCCAAGATCTTATGGTCTCCAACATTATGTCCAAGTTTTGTCTTGATTGATTAATAATTGTAGATGCTAGAGTGTAAAGAAACTTAAAAACAGCATTTTTTGACATTCAAGGGCAGATAACTCCGCACTTTCTGGTCCGATCAGGCCCATAATCGAACTTGTCCGAGAACTTATGATCATACTTGTTTTGGCCAAGTTTGATCAAGATTGAGTAACTTTTGTGGATGCTAGAGTGTAAACACCCCAAATGTTGACGGACGGACGGACGGACGGACGCCGGACAAAAAGTGACCACAATAACTCACCTCGAGCACTTCGTGCTCAGGTGAGCTAAAAATATCAAACTATCCATGAAAGGAAATGTTGAAATTGAACAAACCACGGAAAATTCATGTGAATGGCAATGGATTTTGTTTTAACAATAGACTGGGTTTAAGGTTGTGTTTTGATAAACCGTCAGTGTTGTCATAAAATATCCTAACTACGGCCTGATTTAAGCCGTAGTTACGAGATTTTATAACAGCTCCACCGAATTACTATTGTATGTCCGAAGTAACGTCCCTTTTAACTGGATAAAATCGTTCCCTATTTCGCTGTATTTTTGTTACTATATATAGAATACAACATGAAGAAGTATTTTTCATGTATTTCCGATTCTAATGGATGAATGTACGTTTAATATACGTTTAACCGCCAGAGTGTTCAAAACGATAATATTTTAGCATTTTTCATGCTACTAACAACGAGAAATATGAGAATTATCTCTATCTATGCAGAAAAATACACTTTAAATAGCTTACACGGCCGATATATATTAATATTTACCAGAGAGTAAACCGAGGTGAGAACAAAAGCGAATCTTTCCGAAGTGCGTTTCACGGAAATAACCGAGTGCCGTAAATACCCGATCATCTTTGATAATAACCGAAATCCATTATGGTTCCAGATCGTTAAATGATAAAGTGTCATAAATTGCTTACAAGAGAACATACCTTGCTCGAAACCATCGAAACCAGAAACAAACAACCACCATGGGACAAGACAAGTGCTGAAGAATCATATCCTCGAAATAAATGTACAAAGTTTGAAAATAATCCCCTCACTAATGACAAAATCTTATGTCCTGAAACATTACAACATGACGAAAGTTTGCACTATTTACAAAAATGAACATTAAGAAAAAAGGTCCCAAGCAATTCGAAAAACAACCACATTGCAGCGACCACAAGTACTGACCAAAGCACTGACCACTATGTCCAAACTGACCCAAGGTAAATTAGTCCAGAGTCAGTCCATTACAGCTTGATCTACTTAACATTGAGTGTTTAGCAACAGATAAGAGGGGGTAATGGCGTTCTAAATTCGTTATTTCAAACCCAAACCCTATGTTGAGGGTACTCATTGGAATCGTCTCGATGAGACGATTCCATTAAGTACCCAGAACATGGCGTTCGATGAACAATAAATGAAGTATTGTATTTTGAAAGGCCATTAGACCCTCTTGTCTGTAATTATTGCTCTGTTATTATTTGGCATTCCAGTAGATAATGATATTCATATGCAACTAATAGGCCAGACATACAAATTGAAAGCTATTTAGCTATTTAGGAAAACTTTGAAGATAAAAGAGGAAATGCTGATTATCAACATTTCTTCTTTTTTCCTCTATGTTTTCTTTAGCTTTCTTTAGTGTTCAACCTAGTTTTTGGACCAATGAAATTGCAGTATTTTCAAATATAACGGCGCTCTATTTCGCGTAGACACCACTGTCGGCCAGTTTACGTGACCTATATATATAGCCACGCCCCGTCTCATGTGATTTTTAGCTCCGCCCATCTGTCGATACATGACAGATCCTTCGCAAGATTTTTTTTGTTTTAACCCTTTCCAAACAATCAATTTCTATAGGGATCCCATTTCTAAGCTTCTAAATAACAAAATATTATGTTGATAAAAATTGAGTTTCTCTTTAACCCTTTCCCAAACGACAAAATTTTAGAGTGATCCACTTCAGAAACTGCCACAAATGACAAAATAGATGCTATTAAAGATAGGATTTGTGTAAAATATGACATAGGAAATATTGAGACAAAAGGAGAAACTGCTGGTTATCTTCTTTTGTTTCAATATTTTCTCACGCCTTTTCTATTAGGGACGTCAAAACCAGGTCTTGTTTGGGAGAGGGTTAAAACAGCACAGAAAATATTTTGGCAAATGGTCTTGGTGAGTCAATTTCGATGAGTACCCACAACATAGACATATGGATTTGGTAAACAATAAATGAAATAATGTAAAATCAACATCATTTTCTTCTTTTGTCTCAATGTTTTCCCAAGCCTTTCGTTTAGGGGCTATAAAACTAGGTCTTGTTTGGGAAAAGGTTAGAGAAGGATTTATGCGTCGTCTGTAACAATGGCAAAAAGTAGAGTTTGTTCTCGATTACTAGAGAAAAAGACAAAATGGTAAAACTTTGATTTTTACCTTTTTCGTGAATAGGTTACAACAGTTGCTACGTCGATATTCCCTCTAACAATTGGGTTGGCGTGATTAAATCTGAATCGTCTATTTCGTCAAAAAAAAAAACAACAAAAAAAACGTCCAATTTGAAACTTGCATCCATGTGGACGCACTTCACGGGGCTTTACACAATTTTTGGCGGGGAATTACTTCCGCTGTTGTTTTAGTGTTATGAGCCAATAATGAAGCGAGGTCAATGAAGAATATTGACGTCCAAAACATCGTATATGGTTACAATCAAGCTGTGAATACGCTATTTAGGTCTCTATCGGATGGAATTATTTTGGCGGGAATTGCTTACATTGTTGTTTCAGTGTCACGAGCCTATGATATGGTGCTATTAACTTCTTGTTTCTTTTTTTGGAAAAATGATGTAATTCCAGTCTGATGCAATCAATTATAGCTCCGGTTGGAGGCGTGGTTTGAAAAAGGATTGTTTAATTGTATGCTTTGATTGGTTGTCGAACACTAAGTCAGATAGAGTCTGTATAGTAGATTCTACACGAAATAAACGCCCAAAGGCTGCGCCTTTGAGCGTTTATTTCGCGTAGAATCTACTATACAGCCTCTA
This sequence comes from Fragum sueziense, assembly GCA_963680895.1. Taxonomy (NCBI): domain Eukaryota; kingdom Metazoa; phylum Mollusca; class Bivalvia; order Cardiida; family Cardiidae; genus Fragum; species Fragum sueziense. The sequence continues at coordinate 36,669 of CAVMGG010000814.1, read as the reverse complement.
TCTAATACGTAGTATTCATAAGCATGAAGCCAGGAATTGTTTGGGATAGGGATAAAAACATTAAGTGCATGGCATTCCAACAGATAATGATATTCATATGCAACTAATAGGCCTGATATGCAAATTGACAAATTGAAAGCCATTTAGCTATTTAGGAAAACATGAGGATAAAAGAGGAAATGCTGATTGTCAGCATTTCCTCTTTTTTTCTCTATGTTTTTTTTCACCTTCTCTGCAGGTATTCATGAGCATCAAAATTAGAAATTGTTTGGGAAAAGGAATAAACAATTGAGTGCTTAGCATTCCAACAGATAATGATATTCACATGCAATTAATAGGCCAGACATACAAATTGACAGATTGAAAGCCATTTAGCTATTTAGGAAAACATGGGGGACAGAAGGGAAAATGCTGATCTTTTTTCCCCTAAGTTTTTCAAAGTTTTCTTCATCATTACCAGGTTTTGAAAAAGTTAACAAGATTGATTTCTTGGAACTTCAATAAATTATGATGTTCAAATGCAAAGAAAGATCAAACAAACAAATTGATTGATTAGAAGCATTGGTAACAAGCAAGCTATCTTCTTCCCTGAATATTTTCAAAAGCTTTATCCAATCACAGGCATATTTTGGGAAAAGGTTGATAAAGGAACAGGCTATAAAGGTACAATGCACTTATTCAATTATCTGATAGCATCAATCAGTAGTCAGTTGTTGGGGCTTATCAGTATGCACTTACTGCATGCCAAATCTTTCAGCACCCAATAAAATGCTTAACCCTTATCATGCCAAAAATGCATTCATCTATTGTAAAGTATGCACTTAGTCAGTTGAAGAAAACATTTTTTTCCTGTAGTTCATTTCATATTTCAAACTTAGTATCTGTTATAGTTCTTTATCCACATTTTCTTTCTTTTTTTTTTTTTCCTTAATGTTTTGCAAATTCTTTTCTAATAGGAAGATAAGAAAGATTGCAGTTGTGCCTATAGGAGCAGGGGATCCAACCAGCAACATGTGGACGTAACTGTTAACCCATTACCAGACGGCAAAATTTTGGACTGTTCCAATTTGAAAGGTGTTGCAGACGACAATTTCAAGTTCATGAAATTTTAAAGCTCCTTCCATTTTGGATTAGAAATCAGTGTGGGAAATGTAACAATCAATTTCTTCATTTTCCACAATGTTTTCTCAAGTGATTCTCCTGAGGGGAATCATAAAGCGTCAATGTGTGGTAATGGGTAAACCCTCTCCCAGACAAGACCAGATTTTGACGTCCATAGTAGATATGGCTTAGGAAACCATTTAGACAAAAGAAGAAACTGCTGATGACCAGCAGTTTCTCCTTTTGCCTCAATATTTTCTTGGCTATAACATAAACATTTTGGCCTTTTGTGATCATTTACATTGTCATCTGCAGCAGCTTTCAAAATTGACAACCTTAACAAATTTTTCTGTTTGGGAAAGGGTTAACATGCACCAATTTGGACCAGTCCATCTCAACATCCATACAGGGTACACTGGTAAAACAATTAGTTACAACCTGTTTCACCCATCCCCTCCCCTGCAGGTATAAAGTTATAAATGTCTGGTTGTGGTCATCAACCTGTACAACAAGCTCAAATTAACTTCACTGACCAGCATCAAAACACCAGTTTAACCCATTCCCACATACTGACGCCAGCAATTTCTTCATTTCCAACAATATTTTCCGCAAAGAAAGACCAAAAATGTACAATTTCATATACTTGAAATTGTTGTCTGCAACATCTTTGAATTTTCTTCTTTTGCTTTAATATTTTCCCTTGCCTTTCCCTTTTTACTCAGTCCAAAACAATCTGGATTTTTTTTTTTGACAAGTCTTTCAAAATAACATTAACATGGGAAAACAGTGAGGCAAAAGAAGGAAATGGCAATAATCAGCATAATCCCATAAATCTCCCAATCTTTTCATTGTATTAGATGCATATCAACATTCTTTTTTTCTCATTGTTTTCTGAAGAAGTCTATCTCATTCATTAATACTGTGTATTTTATAGGAAAGGGTCAAGTTTAGTTTTGACCTTTCATCATCATGCTTGACTGGACCATGTACTTATTTCAGGTCAAAGGGATGTAACTCAAAACCATTTAGATTAACAGATTTAATCCATTACCAAACAACAAAATTTTAGACTTGTCTAAATTCAAAGATGTTGCAGACGACAATTTCAAGTGAATGAAATTTGAAATATTTTGATCTTTTTGTGTAGAAAACATTGTAGGAAATGAAGAAATTGCTTGTCACAAGCAATTTCTTCATTTTCCACAATGTTTTCCAAAGCCTTTTGCTTTAGTGGAGTCAAATAGTCACTGTGTGGTAATGGGTTAATGTGAGTGAAGACATTCTAAATATTTCATTTCAAATCCAAACCCTATGTTGTGGTTACTCATAGAAATCATCTCAGGTTTGATCAACACTTAATGATATTGATGTCCCCTGAAAATTCTGATGTTGCATGAATCTCATTAGGGGAAGACTACCTTGATTAAGAAAATATTCCTTTCAATGAATTGATCCCATTTCAAAAAGGACATTATTTTTTATAGAACAAAAGGTGCTTGAAAAGCTTGGTGAAAAAAGGTTTAAAAAGTTTTCCAAAGATCTTTTTTAGCAAACAAAACAGGGCAACATTTTGAAAAAGATGTATAATTGATTACTTGGCAAGTAAAGGGGGCAACATAACATTCCTTCCAATTAATTTAACACAACAGGAAAGACATTTTGTCCAACATCCCAACATAATTAATAAAGGCAAAAAATCCCAGGTATTGTCATTTTCCATCAATCCCTTTCAGCCTCACTGGTAACATAATGCCCGAGCTAAATTACTCAGAAAGTTTTGACGTTCCTGATAGAAAAGGCTTGGGAAAACATTGAGGCAAAAGAAGAAAATGCTGATAAACAGCATTTTCTCCTTTTGCCTCAATATTTTCTGTGATCAAATTGTGAACAAATCCTAAAAAATCCCTGGGGTATCGTCGTTTTCCATCATTCTGTTTCAGCCTCACAGGTAACATAATGCTTGAGCTACATTACTCAGAAATTTTTAATGTCCCTATCATAGAAATGGCTTGGGAAAACATTGAGACAAAAGAACAAAATGCTGACAAGAGGACCATGATGGTCCTGTATCGCTCACCTGAACCAAAATGATATGAGCCACAATTTTGTTCAATTCAATTAATATTTACGACTTTAAGACTGAAAACGAACTTATGGTCAATAACGTTGTGAAAATCGAACTCATCCGAGATCTTATGGTGCCCAATATTGTGTCCAAGTTTTGTCTTGATTGATAAATAATTGTAATCTTTGGAGTGTAAACAAGGTCGAAAACAGCCGAAAAAGGCAATTTTGTCAAATTCAAGGGCAAGCGAATCTCGACTTTCTGATCAGATCAGACTAACAAGAGGGCCAAGATGGCCCTGTATCGCTCCACTGGATTTTAGACATTTAGAATATGAACTTCTTCAAGGAATACAATAGAGGTCTACTCAAGAGGTCTTCATGCTACACCAGAATGAAATCCAATAAGTGATTAAAGAGCAGAAATGTTTTTAAAATTTTCTTAAAATTACACTGTTTCATATAGCGAAAAAAAAAGCCTAGCCCACAACAGCCAAGCTTTTCATCCGATCGTGAAGGAATTTGGTAGAGATTCATGCAAGGAATTAAGAAGAGATTAATGCAAGGAACATTTCTGTAAAGTTTGGTTGAAATTGGTCCAGTTGTTTTGGAGAAGAATTCTTTTAAAGATTTTTTGAAAATCTAAATAATTAAATTATTCAAAATTCAAGTTCTGCGCGGATTTTATTCTTTTGTAAGAACTTAGTAGAGGTTCATGCAAGGAAGATATCTGTGAAGTTTGGTTGAAATTGGTCCAGTAGTTTATGAGAAGAAGAATTTTTAAAGATTTTTCAAAAATTTAAATCAATTAAATTAATTAAAATTCAAGTTCTGCTCGGATTTTATTCTTTTGAAGGAATTTGGTAGAGATTCATGCAAGGATGATTGGTGTGAAGTTTGGTTGAAATTGGTCCAGTAGTTTTGGAGAAGAAGAATTTATAAAGATTTTTCGAATATTTAATTCAATTAAATTAATTAAAATTCAAGTTCTGCATAGATTTTATTCTTTTGAAGGAATTTGGTAGAGATTCATGCAAGGATGATTGGTGTGAAGTTTGGTTGAAATTGGTCCAGTAGTTTTGGAGAAGAAGAATTTTTTTAAAGATTTTTCAGAAATTTAAATCAATTAAATTAATCAAAATTCAAGTTCTGCTCGGATTTTATTCTTTTGAAGAGATTTGGTAGAGATTCATGCAAGGAAGATTTCTGTGAAGTTTTGTTGAAATTGGTCCAGTAGTTTTGGAGAAGAAGAATTTTTAAAGATTTTTCGAAAATTTAATTCAATTAAATTAATCAAAATTCAAGTTCTGCATAGATTTTATTCTTTTGAAGGAATTTGGTAGAGATTCATGCAAGGATGATTCGTGTGAAGTTTTGTTGAAATTGGTCCAGTAGTTTTGGGGAAGAAGATGTTTGAAAATTGTTTACGCACGGACGGACGCACGGACGCACGACGGACACAGGGCCATGACATTAGCCCCGCTGGCCTTCGGCCAGTGGAGCTAAAAATCAAAATGACCAAAGATCTTTTAATCCCCAACATTGTGTCCAAGTTTTGTCTTGATTGATTCATATTTGTAGATTCTAGAGTGTAAACGATGTCAAAAACAGCCGAAAATGGCAATTTTGTCAAATTCAAGGGCACGTAACTCTCAACTTTCTGAAAAAGATCAGACTGAAAATCTAACTCATTTAAGATCTTATGGTCTCCAACATTGTGTTCAAGTTTTGTCTTGATTGATCCATATTTGTACATTCTAGAGTGTAAACAAGGTCGAAAACAGCCAAAAATGGCAATTTTGTCAAATTCAAGGGCACATAACTCTTTACTTTCTAAACAGATCAGACTGAAAATCGAACTCCTCAAAGATCTTAGGGTCCAAAACATTGTACCTAAGTTTTGTTTTGATTGATTCATAATTGTAGATTCTAGAGGGTAAACAAGGTCGAAAACAGCCTAAAATGGCAATTTTGTCGAATTCAAGGGCACATAACTCTTGTCTTTCTGATAAGATCAGACTGAAAATCGAACTCATCCGAGATCTTATGGTCTCAAACATTATGTCCAAGTTTTATCTTGATTGATCAATATTTGTAAATGCTAGAGTGTTAAATTAAAAAGTAGCTATTTTTGACGTTCAAGGGCACTTAACTCCTGACTTCCTGGTCCAATCTGACCCAAAATAAAACTCATCCAAGAACTTATGGTCTCAAACATTATGTACAAGTTTTGTCTTGATTGATCAATATTTGTAGATGCTAGATTGTTAACAAATTAAAAAGCAGCTATTTTTGACATTCAAGGGCACATAACTCCTGACTTCCTGGTCCGATCTGACCCAAAATTCAACTCATCCGAGAACTTGTAGTCATACATGTTTTGTTAAAGTTTGGTTAAGATTGGTCAATATTTGTAGATGCTAGAGTGTTAACAAATTAAAAAGTCGCTATTTTTGACGTTCAAGGGCACATAACTCCTGACTTCCTGGTCCGATCTGACCCAAAATTCAACTCATACGAGAACTTGTAGTCATACATGTTTTGTTAAAGTTTGGTTAAGATTGGTCAATATTTGTAGATGCTAGAGTGTTAACAAATTAAGAAGTAGCTATTTTTGACGTTCATGGGCACATAACTCCTGACTTCCTTGTCCGATCTGACCCAAAATCGAACTCATCCGAGAAGTTATGGTCATACATGTTTTGTTCAAGTTTGGTTAAGATTGGTCAATATTTGTGGATGCTAGAGTGTTAACAACAAATTGTGGACAGACGGACGGACAGACGGACGGACAGACGCCGACGGACAAAAAGCGACCACAATAGCTCACCTTGAGCACTTCGTGCTCAGGTGAGCTAATAAGGCTGAACTGACATCACTTAACCTTTTTTCCAAACGCCAAAAAATTATTTAGACAGGTCCAATTTTAACCCTTTCCCAAACGAGACCTGGTTTGGACGTACCTAATTGAAAAGGCTTGGGAAAACAATGAAACAAATTCAGAAACTGCTGATAACCAGCAGTTTCTCCTTTTGTCTCAATATTTTCTAAGTCATATTTTACAAAAATTCTATCTTTGATAACAAAGCTTCCATTTCATCATTTGTGGAAGTTTTTGAAGTGGATTGCCGTTTGGGAAAAGGTTAACCCATTACCACACGTTGACACTTTTGACTCCCCCCATGATAATGGCTGTGGAAAACATTGTGGAAAATGAAGAAATTGCTTGTGACAAGCAATTTCTTCATTTACCACAATCTTTTATACACAAAAAGACCAAAAAATGTAAAATTCCATTCAGTTCTAATTGTCGTCTGCAACATCTTTGAATTTGAAGGAGTCTAAAATTTTGCTGTTTGGTAATGGGTTAATTAAAGCTGTTGCAGATGACAAGATGGATGCTGATAGAGACAGTATTTGTGTACAATTAATATAGCACAGAAACATTGAAAGTTGAGACAAAAGGAGAAAATGCTGATCATCAGCATTTTCTCCTTTTGTCTCAATGTTTTTCCAAGTCTGTTCTATTAGGGACAAAACCATGTATTGTTTTGGAAAGAGTTAAAGAACTATAGGAATTGGAATGCAGTATCCTTAGGCGGTAACTGTCATATCACGACCAAAAAAGTATTTTTATATTATGACAAAAAATAGTTTAGGTATCCAATGTTATTTACTTATCTATCATTTGAATTTTTGTTGCTAATATAGCATAAATCTGTCCTTATGATGAACTAAATCTGTTTTTATTGTCTCCCTAATAGGCCTGTATAGTGGCACCGAATTCGTACCGAATGTCAAGTGCGAAATTCGCAGTGTTCGTTGTCATTTTTATTCGGTGAACTTTGGTTTTCAACGATTGTGTACCGACCATACACCGAACACGTAACGAACTTGTAGCGAATGTGTCGAACAGCCAACGATGTTTCTCCGAAATATACCTCCAATTCGTTCCCAAACATGAACAAACCCCTACCGTTTGAGTAACGGATATAACGTCATATTCGGAATGGCATCGTCAGGATCGGTGTCTTCGTTAGCGGTTCGTTGAACCTTTTCGGCCAGATCGGTAAAGAAACGCGCCTTCATCGGAGTGCAAACGCTAGTCCTTCGGTGAGATCATAACGAACATACCGAATAGGAATTCTTTTGCGAATTATTACCGACACCAAAACGAAAGTAACGAATGCCAAACGCAAGCCTACCGATCCCTCTGCGAACGATTACCGAACTCATTCCGAAATTTTGATTCGCTGTATTCGTTGAAAAATTTTGTGCATGCTCAAAAACTTTTTTAGGCGTCTGCGAACACCGCGTAATGTCGACGAAAAGCACCGAATGGCGCCGTAAACATACCGAACACAAACCGTTTGTGGAACGAACCGTTAACGAATACACCGAATTAAGTTCGGTATGCATTCGGTGTAAAAATTCGGTTAGGTGGGACAGGCCTATAACCCTTAAAACATTAACCTAGGTCTTTAATGTTATTTTGATTTGAGACTTTTTGTTACAATACATGCGCAGATCCAGAGGTGGGGGGGGGGGGGTCATGCCCCCCCATGACCCCCCCTCTGGAATTTGGCAAACAAGAGGACCATGATGGTCCTATATCGCTCACCTGAACCAAAATGATATTAGGCACAGTTTTGTTCAATTCAATTAATATGACTTGAAAACTGAAAACAAACTTATGGTCAATAACATTGCGTCAAGTTTTGTTCTGATTAGTCACTATTTGTGGTTGTTCGGGTAAAATTTGAAGAGCAGATCATCCGAGATCTTATGGTCTCCAACATTGTGTCCAAGTTTTGTCTTGATTGATAAAAAATTGTAGATTCTAGATTGTAAACAAGGTCAAAAACAGTTGGAAACAGCAATTTTGTAAAATTAAAGGGCACATAACTCTAAACTTTCTGGTCCCATCAGGCCAAATATCAAACTGATAAGAATTCTAATAGTCTCCAACATTGTGTTCAAGTTTTGTCTTGATTGGTCAACAATTGTAGATTTTAGAGCGTGTAAACAAAGTCAGAAACAGCAGAAAATGGCAATTTTGTAAAATTCACGGGCACATAACTCTCGTCTTTCCAGCCAGATCAGACTGAAAAATTAACTCATCCAAGATCTTATGGTCCCCAACACTGTGTCCAAATTTTGTCTTGATTGGCCAATAATTGTAGATTCTAGGGTGTAAACAATGTCGAAAACAGTAAAAAACAGCAATTTTGTTAGATTCAAGGGCAGATAACTTAGGACTTTCTGGCCTGATCAGACCAAAAATCATACTCGTCCAAGATCTTATGGCCACCAACATTGTGTCCAACTTTTGTATTGATTGCTCAATATTTGGAGATGTGCTAGAGTGTAAACAATGTCAAAAGTAGCTAATTTTTACATTCAAGGGCAGATAACTACAGACTTTCCAGTCCAATCAGACCCAAAATCAAACTCAACTAAGATCTTATCATCACTAACATTGTGTCCAAGTTTTGTTTTGATTGGTCAATAATTGTACATGCTATAGTGTAAACAAAGTCGAAAACAGTGAAAAACTTCAATTTTGTCAAATTCAAGGGCTGATAACTCAGAACTTTCTAATCCTATCAAATCAAAAATTAAACTCATCTCAGATCTTATGGTCACCAACATTTTGACCAACTTTTGTATTGAATGGTCAATTTTTGTAGATGCTAGAGTGTCAACAATGGCAAAAGTAGCTTTTTTTTACATTCAAGGGCAGATAACTCTGGACTTTCAGGTCTGATCTGACCCAAAATTAAACTCATCTAAGATCTTATAGTCAATAACATAGTGTCCAAGTTTTGTCTTGATTGGTCAATAATTGTAGATGCTATAGTGTAAACAAAGTCGAAAACAGTGAAAAACGGCAATTTTGTCAAATTCAAGGGCAGATAACTCAGAACTTTCTTATCCGATCAAACCAAAAATTCAACTCATCCAAGATCTTATGGTCACCAACATTTTGTCCAACTTTTGTATTGATTGGTCAATATTTGTAGATGCTAGAGTGTAAACAATGCCAAAAGTAGCTATTTTTTACATTCAAGGGCAGATAACTCCGGACTTTCAGGTCTGATCTGACCCAAAATCGAACTCATCCGAGAACTTAATGTCATACATGTTTTGACCAAGTTTGGTCAAGATTGACGTATATTTGTAGATGCTAGAGTGTAAACATCAAATTGTTGACAGACGGACGGACGGACGGACGGACAGACGGACGGACGGACGGACATACGGACAGACGGACGACGGACAAAAAGCGATCACAATAGCTCACCTTGAGCACTTCGTGCTCAGGTGAGCTAAAAAAGGGGTTATCAAAAAGATTATTTCCCATATAAGCTGTGTCATTCGTCCCTGTGTGCCACGACCAATCGTTGTAATATTTAGTCCTTCATGGTAAGACATGTATAATTTGCATTGATCCAGGGGGGGGGGGGGGGGGGGGGGGGGGGGGGCATCTGACCCCCCTAGAATTTGGCAAAAAAAGGGGTTAAAGATCGGAAGACCCCCCTGGGAAAAATACCTGGATCCACGCTTGTAATAAATCAGTTACTAGGCTATAGCTTGGTCTTTAGAGCCATACTAAAAATACATTCAAAGGCAATAATGTGCATGAGCCCAAAGATCCTAAAAGCAGACTGACTTTGAGTATCAATATTATCAATTATACCAGGTGGGGGAATGGGGGGAAGGATCTGGATCCACCCTTGCTATTTAAAGTATTCAATAAATAATTGTGATCCGTCGCGCTAAAAGGGAGCTTATCGGATGTGTGAAAAATATCGACCCTAGTCAGTCTGCGCAGTCCGCGCAGCCAGACTAGGGCCGACACTTTTCACTTTTATGTAATTTTCTAAATCCGTAATGATTTCCCTATCTTACTATATGTTCATTTCTCGCATATGGGATCTTGTTGACATGTGCTGGGTCTGACAAGTTTGTCCAAATTTGGATTTTTGTAGTTCGGATAAGGTCCCTTTTAGCGCGACGGGTCACAATTAGAAACCAAACACCTTGTGCAATGTCACCTTCAGCTCCTACATTATCCATAACTATGAAATTGACGAGGTCATTAAGATTTCTGATAGGTAGCCTCTCAAGTTTCTGTTATAAAAGTAAAATTACACAAAGTATTTGTAATTTGAAATGGATGGAATATCTTTGTAATAATAATTCATCTGACATCTTAGGAATGGCTATGTCTATCAATAATGTCCCCATTTCTATCATATGAGCCGCGACGCGAAAAAAGCGGAATTTAGCATAAGCGAAAACAAAGACGCAGATCAGCTTCGCGGTAACCGCGAATCTGATCAGCGTCTGTGGTTTCGCTGGTGAGAAAGTTTAGTTCTTCCTCTTCCCATGTACGAAATTTCGTAACTCTAATCACTTTCTGCGGCTGTACAGCCTCATTTGTGTCGGATCTGGTCAAAACCCCCAAAGACCGATTTTCTCGCGTCGCAGCTCATATTTCACAAGGTATTGCCTAAATGCTAGAGGATTGTAAAGGCAGATCTAAAGCTGCGATATCGATATCGTAGCAACAAACTTGGTGATTGGTATTGGTTTGTGAAACTCAGATCAAGATTCAAAAGGTTTCGGTTACACTATTGCAACTGGGGTACGGACATTTTTAAAGCCCACTGGACAAAAGCCCACAGGACATAAGCCCACTGGACAAAAGCCCACCACTGGACAAAAGCCCACTGCTTATTGTAACCATTGGAATAATTAATACAATTGATGGGAAAAAAGGTCATTTTTCTTTGTATGATAACATTTATACTTTGTTGCTTACTTTTATTCATTTAATTCATATTATTCATTTAATTATAGCGTATTTATTCAAAATATAGAGCCAATTTTAATAAACTCCATTGATTTTCATTATTATGCCCCCTTTCGAAGAAAATGGGGGTATATTGTTTTGCAAGTGTCGGTCGGTCGGTCGGTCGGTCGGTCGGAAGGTTGGTCGGTCGGTCGGTCGGTCGGAAGGTCGGTCGGTCGGTCCGTAGGTCGGTCGGTCTGTCCGTAGACCAAACCTTGTCCGGAGCATAACTCAAAAAGTATTAAAGGTAGAATTATGAAACTTCATAGGTGGATAGATCTCATTATGGAGAGGTGCAGTGCACAAGAACCGTAACTCTGCTGATCAAATTTTTGGAGTTATTGCCCTTTGTTGATTTTATAACTTGATTCTTGTCCGGAGCATAACTCAAAAAGTATGTAAGGTAGAATCATGAAACTTTACAGGTGGATAGATCTCATTATGGAGAGGTGCAGTGCACAAGAACCGTAACTCTGCTGATCAAATTTTTTGAGTTATTGCCCTTTGTTGATGTTCAAACTTGATTATTGTCCGGAGGATAACTCAAAAACTATGTTAGGTACAATCATGAAACTTTACAGGTGAATAGATCTCATTATGGAGAGGTGCAGTGCACAGGAACCGTAACTCTGCCGGTCATATTTTTGGAGTTATTGCCCTTTGTTGATTTTCAAACTTGATTATTGTCCGGAGCATAACTCAAAAAGTATGTAAGGTAGAATCATGAAACTTTACAGGTAAATAGATCTCATTATAGAGAGGTGCAGCGCACAAGAACCGCAACTCTGCTGATCAAATTTTTTGAGTTATTGCCCTTTGTTGATTTTATAACTTGATTCTTGTCCGGAGCACAACTAAAAAAAATATGTAAGGTAGAATCATGAAACTTTACAGGTGAATAGATCTTATTATGGAGAGGTGCAGTGCACAAGAACAGTAACTCTGCCGATCATATTTTTGGAGTTATTGCCCTTTGTTGATTTTCAAACTTGATTCTTGTCCGGAGCATAATTCAAAAACTATGTAAGGTAGAATCATGAAACTTTACAGGTAAATAGATCTCATTATGGAGAGGTGCAATGCACAAGAACCGTAAATGTGCCAATCAAATTCTCGGAGTTATTGCCCTTTGTTGATTTTACACTTAATTCTTAATCTTGCCTATATCTCATGTCCTTTTACACATACAGCCTTGATATCTCACACATAGATACCTCCTATCAACATCGTTCACATCCAACCATGACCTTGGACCTTGACCTTGGAGATTGACCTACTTTAAAAAAAATAAACCCGGCATATATCTCATGACCTTTTACAAATACAGCCTTGATATTTCACACATGGACACATCTAACCAAGACCTTTCACAATTGACCATGACCTTGGACTTTGTGACCTTGACCTTGGAGTTTGACCTACTTTTAAAAAACTTTAACCTGGCCGATATATAATGTCCTTTTACAGATACAGCCTTGATATTTGACAAATGGAAACCTCTGACCAAGACCTATCACATACGACTATGACCTTGGACCATGTGGCCTTGTCCTTGAAGTTTGACCTACTTTTAAAAAAATTAAACTGGGCCTATATCTCATGTGCTATTACACATACAGCTTTGATATTTCACACATGGACACATCCTACCAAGACCTTTCACATTTGACCATGACCTCGGACCTTGTGACCTTGACTTTGGACTTTGACCTACTTTTAGAAAAAACCTTTAACCTAGCCGATATATCATGTCCTTTTACACATACAGCCTTGATATTTGACACATGGACACCTACGACCAAGACCTTTCACATTTGACCATGACCTTGGACCTTGTGACCTTGACCTTGGTGTTTGACCTACTTTAATAATACATTAACCTGGCCTATATTTCATGTCATTTTACATATACAGCCTTGGTATTTTACACATGGTCACTTCCAACCAAGATATTTCACTTTTGACCATGACCTTGGACCTTGACCTTGGAGTTTGACCTACTTTTAAAAAACTTAAACTAGGCCTATATCTTATGTCCTGTTACCTATATAGTCTCAATATTTTACACATGGACACCTCCTACCAAGACCTTGCACATTTGACCATGACCTTGGCCTGTGTGACCTTGACCTTTGATATTTACATACTTTTAGAAATCTTTAACCTAGCCTTTATCTTATGTCCTATTACACCTACAGCCTTGATATTTCACACAGTCATAGACATTTCCTACCAAGACCTTTCACATTTGACCATGACCTTGAATATTGCAACCTTGACCTTGGAGTTTGACCTACTTTTAAAAAGACTGAAACCAGGCATATATATCATGTCCTTTTACACCTACAGCCTTAATATCTCACACATGGACACCTCCAACCAAGACCTTTCACATTTCAGATTTGACCATGATCTTAACCTTGGCATTTGGCCTACTTTTAAAAACTTTAACCTGACCTATGTTTCATTTTACTTTTACATATACAGATTTGATATTTCACACATAGACACCTCCTACCAAGACCTTTCATAATTGACCATGACCTTGGACCTTGTTAACTTGACCTTGGACTTTGACCTACATCAAATGTAGGCCCTTGAGGGGGCATATATGTTTTACAAACATCTCTTGTTTCTTTGGTGTTAATACATAAAGGTGTCTATAAATTAATGTAAGAATATAATAATGTACATCAAAACATTAATTATAATTAAAACAAACTTAACAATGTCATATTGATGTATAAGGAGTTGGCTTTTGTCCAGTGGGCTTTTGTCCAGTGAGCTTATGTCCAGTGGGCTTTTGTCCCAGTGGGCTTTTGTCCTATACTCATTGCAACTAGTGGCAGACTCAGAGGTGGTTCAGGGGATTCAAAAGAATCCCTCCTCAGCAGACTGATATTTTATTTTCAAATATGAATTCAGTCAAAATTGTGTAATAAAAGGAAAATGACTCCCCCACCCCCCATTTGTATGCTTCAAACCCCTCACAGAAATCCTGGATCTGCCACAGTATTTGTCTCCAACAATAAATTTGGAGATTAAGGACCAATTTCAATTTTTATTGTCTAATAATGTGTTAAATCTTTAAGTATGTGCAATAATTACCTTCACATAATAATCCACTTGCTATAATCTTACACTTGAGATCGGCAATAAAATCAGGCTTACTTCTTCAGTATCTATGAATTACATTAAATGACACATACAGACAATGTATATAAAGTATTTGTCTATTAACAATTGCACAAAAACACCACAATACATACTATCATTAAAATCGGGATTGCTAATCAGCTGTTTCCTTTAGTTACACTTGTTATAATCATGTTGGTAATTACTCTGCAGTTCTATAAGATTTCCATTATTATATTTGCACAGAACCACATGTATACTGTCCCATAAAAATGCATTATCTGCAGTTGTGTCCTCTATTAGTAACTTTTGTAATAATTAATAATTATACACTGCAGTTCTATAACATTTCTATTTTATATTTGCATAGAACCATACATTACTGTTTACATAATCAATCTTAAACAATTGCACAAAAGCACCACACATACACTGTCCATAAAATCCTGATTGCTTATCAGCTGTGTCCTTTAGTAACTTTTGTAACAATTACACTGCAGTTCTATTAGATATCCATTTTATATTTTTGCAGAATTATGAATTACATAATCAATCATAAATAATTGCACAAAAGCACCACATATATACTATCCATAAAATCAGAAATGCTTATCAGATGTGTCCTTTAGTATCACTTGTATCAATTAATGATAAGTAACGCTTGTTATAATTACACTAACAGTTTTATAAGATTTCCATTTTATATGCAGAGGTTTCCATCTTACATGCATACAGAATCATAAATTACATAATCAAATAATAAAGCAGATTATCCATTTACAACATCAACATGTCGACTAACATGATGAAAATTGTCCTTCACACTGCCATAAAATACCTGGTTATAATATCTATAGTCCAGTCATATTATTATCACACATGTTTACAAATTTTACCTATGTAGACACAGAGAAAAGGTGCTCTTAATTTTCAATATCGTTTTGCATGTGTTGGTTCGAATCTTGCAGGTGTGAGACACCTGCAAAATTCAAACCATCATATGCAAAATTACAGTAGTTTGATGTTTGATGGTGTTGTTTACATAAGTATATTTTGTAAATGCTTGCCATTATACCAAGATTGGATTATACACCATACCTATAGAGGCGTAATAATGTAAACACCTGGTGACAGCTACGGAAGCTGGACATTATAATGTATACCTTTGTTTGCTTGATTAACTGTAATTTACTTTACAACACCCTTACACACAGGCTTAATGCATATAAGACTACAAAATTCACATTTTTGACAACAATATTCACATTTTGACAACAAAATTCACATTTTGATTACTGGAATTCAATTGCATACAGCTACGGAGGCTGGCGATAATGTAACCTTCATGTTTGCTTTACAGATTGACCAATTCATACAATATTTCTTGAAAATACTTTTAACTGATTGTTTGTTTGATAACCTATGGACGGATTTGGTACAGTGGTGAGGTGCTTTGGACTTGTAACACAGGGATTGCAGGTTTGCTCCCTTGCCACTCCAGTCTTTTGGATAAGACCTTAAATCGAGGTCCCGTCCCCATATGACCTTAGCTGTTGAGTGGGATGTAAAACTCAATTCAATCCAATCCAATAGTTTGACAACATAGCAAGGGTCCCTTTAACAAAATTTCTTTTCATTACATCATGTATGTACATTTACAGAGGAAAGGCTCAAAGGCTAATGAGCAGTATGATAACAGGATTGACTCACTTTTCCACGAATGCAAAGCCGGATATTATACAATATGTACAAATCCGCAGTCGAAACAAGATGTAAATGTGAATATTACATTGTAATCATGTCTACATTACAAGTGCTTTCTTGTGTTTTTGATGACATGACAAACACCATGTCAAAATTCAAAGCATTGTTAAGTTATTCATGAAACTGATTCGAACTTGGATATTGAGCAGCATGGCTAGAAGCTGGAATAATTCTTTTAACCCTTTCCCAAACAAGACCTGGTTTTGATGTCCCCATTAGAAAAGGTTTGTGAAAACATTGAGGCAAAAGAAGAAACTGCTGATAACCAGCAGTTTATCCTTTTGTCTCAATATTTTCTTAGCCATAATATACACTATTTCCATGTGAATTTGTAGCAATTTTTTCCTCTGAAACAGCTTTTGAATTGGAAAATTTTGATTTTTCACCGTTTGGGAAAGGGTTAAGAGTGATTAACCCATTATCAGATAAGATCAGATACTTTACAAATGTTTACAACTCACACAAAATATAAAAGATAATATAGAAACTTTGAAAGGTATCTCTAGCTTTGATCAGATCCAGGGCTTGTTTGGGAAAGGGTTGAGCTTTCAGCCTCATTAACCCTTTCCCAAACGACAAAATTTTAAGGTTATCAACTTCAAAAACTACCACAAATGACAAAATCGATGTTATGAAAGATAGAATTTGTGTAAAATATGACATAGAAAATATTGAGACAAAAGGAGAAACTGCTGGTTATCAGCAGTTTGTTCTTTTGTTTCAATGTTTTCCCAAGCCTTTTCTCTTAGTGACATCAAAACTAGGTCTTGTTTGGGAAAGGGTTAAACAGGGGGGAATAACCATGTATTTGACCACATCCTCATGATAAAATGCAACTTTATAGTGGCCAACATCTTGAATAAAGAGGACAAGTTCAATGCTTAGGACATTATTTTTCCTTTTACTGTAATACCTTTCCTATGACTGTCACAACTTTTCTCATCGGCATGCTAAATGATGTCTTTGTCCATTCATTAATAATAACCATCCCATGACTATGCATTTGCTCTCTCCTCCAAAAATAGTAAAGCTTTGAAAAATAAGAGGGTTATGTTGGCCCTAATTGCTCACTTGAGAGAGCATTGATACAAACCACATTAACCCTTTCCCAAACGACAAAATTTTAGGGTGATCCACTTCAAAAACTGCCACAAATACCCAAATAGATGATATCAAAGATAGTATTTGTGTAAAAATGGCAAAGAAAATATTGAGACACCTGAGAGGACAGAGAGGACTTTGAGACAAACAACTTGCAAACTTCAAACTAGCATGACCCACTTTTACATGACCTAGATATCATCAAGATAAACATTCTGAACAATTTTCACAATGATGAGTAAATATTTAGGTTCTTAGAGCAAAAACAAGAATTGACCTTGTGACCTTGTTTTTGACCTAGCA
This sequence comes from Fragum sueziense, assembly GCA_963680895.1. Lineage (NCBI taxonomy): Eukaryota > Metazoa > Mollusca > Bivalvia > Cardiida > Cardiidae > Fragum > Fragum sueziense. The sequence goes on along the minus strand of CAVMGG010000814.1, from coordinate 19,343 downwards.
TTAGCCTTTTTTACATGACCCATTTATCATCAAGATAAGCAATTCTGAACTATTTTCACAATGATGAATAAATATTTTGATTTTTCAGAGCAAAAACAAAATTTGACCTAGGTTTTGACCTCGCATGACCTATTTTATACATGCCCCAGATATTGTCAAAAGAAACATTCTGAACAATTTTCACAATGATTCAGATATCATTATGGTTCTAAATGCAGAAACAAGATTTGACCCTGTGACCTAGTTTTTGACCTCACATGGCCCCCTTTTTACATTGACCCAATATCATCAAGATAAATATTCTGAACAATTTTCACAACGATCAAGTAAATATATTGGTTCCTAGAGCAAAAACAAGATTTTACCTAGTGACCTAGTTTTAGACCTCGCATGACCCACTTTCCACATCACCAAGATATCATCAAGATAAACATTCTGAACAATTTTCACAATGATAAAGTAAATATATCGGTTCTTAGAGCAAAAACAAAATTTGACCTAGTGACCTAGTTTTTAACATCGAATGTCCTGCTTTTCATATCACCAAGATATCATCAAGATAAACATTCTGAATTTTCACAATGATTGAGTAAATATTTTGGTTCTTGGAGAAAAAACAAAATTTGACCTAGTGACCTAGTTTACGACCTCGCATGACCCACTTTTAAAAAGACCCAGATTTTGTCAAGATCAACATTCTGAACAATTTTCACAATGTTTAAGTACATATTTACGTTCTTCAAGCAAAACCAAGATTTAACCCAATGACCTAGTTTTTGACCTTACATGACCCATATTTTGTACATAACCTAGATATCAAGATAATTATTTAGGATAGTTTTGACAAAGTTTTGGGGCAAAATTGGCATGTCTAAAGCTAAAGGAAGGATTCTGTAATATTTGACCTTGTGACCTAGTTTTTGACCTTGCATGACCCACCTGTGATCATGACCAAGATACCATCAAGACAAAGATATAGGACAATTTTGACAAAGTTTGGACCAACATTGGCACTTCCAGAGCAAAAGGGAGGATTTTACCAGATTTGGCCTCATGACCTAGTTTATGACCTGGCATGATCCACTTCCTGACATGACCTAGATATCATCAAGATAAACACTCAGGACAATTTTGAGAAAGTTTGGGCCTAAACTGGCATGTCCAAAACAAAATGAAGGATTTTAAAAAAAAAATGACCTTGTGACCTAGTTTTTGACCTTGTATGACCCACTCTTTATCATTTCATAGATATCATCAAGATAAACATTGAGGACAATTTTGACAAAGTTTGGGCAAAAATTGGCACTTCCAGAGCAAAAGAAAGGATTTTGTAAGATTTGACCTCTTGACCTAGTTAATGACCTAGCATGACCCACTTCTTGACTTGACTTTGATATCATCAAGATAAACATTCATGACAATTTCTACAAAGTTTTGACCAAAATTGGTACTTCCAATGTAAAAAGATGGATTTTACAATATTTGACCTAGTGACCTAGTTTTTGACCTGGCTTGACCCATTTTTCATCATGGCCTATTCATCATCAAGACAAATATTCTGATTAATTTTCATAATGATTGAGCAAAAAATGTGGCCCCTAGAGCAGAAAGAAGATTTGACCTAGTGACCTACTTTTTGACCCCGTTATGGCCCCGATTCCAATTCTTTGAAGTATTTTGAAAAAGCATGACCCATAGATCATATGTATGAAATTTGGTTGAATTCTGCCAAGTACTTTAGGAGGAGGAGATTTTTTTGTGAAAAGTTGACATATGGACAGATGGACAGATAGACAGATGGACAGATGGGCAGACAGACGCCGGACAACAGACCGATCACAATACCTCACCTCGAGCACTACGTGCTCAGGTGAGCTAAAAAAGCTCTAAAAAGAGATATGTCATGAGAGAATGCTACATATTCATAAATTTTAAAGCAAAGTTAGGAAGCAGATAGTCAACATTAACTACACTAAGTCAAAAGAAGAAAATGCTGATAACCAGTATTTTGTTCTTTTTCCCAGCTTAATTTCTTTCTAACATTAAATCTATTCTGTTTTTTTTTTATTTATGTTTGTTTTCGTCATAAGCAAAACTTTTGAAATGGTAACTTTATAAAACTGTCTAGTCTGCTTAGATGTTTAGAACATTTTTTACTATTTTTCTACATATATGTCACAAAGTATATCATCTCAGCATAATGAATCCTTTCCAAATAATATCTGGCATTGATGACACTCAGCCCATGGGAAGAAAGCTGAGGGAGACAGAAAGAGGGAAAAGATGAACATGATGGAAGCCAAATTTTCTTTTCCCATAATGTTTTCTGCAATATTAAGTCTAAATTTCAAGTTTTGATTGGCAATATTTATATGCTTTCTACAACCCCACCTTCAACTTGAACTGTCTGAATTTTTGGTCAGTAGGGAAATGGTTGTTGTCCATTCATTAATAACCATCCCTGTGAACCATGTAAAATGTACAACCAAATAAGGTCGTAAGGTGACAAACTGACACCTCCAAAATATGACAGTTTATGAACCATTAAGACTCCAACTCAGTTTTTTCCCTCCCTTTTTTTCTCTCGGTTGACCTCATCAGATTAATTAATAGTAAATGACACAATCATGATAGTTGGCTCTAACCCATTACTTAACCTAATTTAGTGAGCTGACAACATTTTTGAGTTTTCAAAACATGAGAAATGTTGAGATGAAGATATTTAGATTTGACTTAATACTCCAACCAAAATTTTCACCATTTATGTGGGCATCTACACTAGCTTTTTGTTTTAAGGTTTACGAACTGAGAATGAAAACACCACTTTCTAGCCATACGAAATGCATCAAATTACACACACTTGTAAATACACTTCACATAAGTTGATTCACCAGGCCGGGTTTCAAGATTATGCTTCAAGAAGAAAATAATTTACAAATTTCATTTTACTCTATTTTCATATGCAAGGGAGGTAATTTTGAACATTTTTGTCAAATATTTCCATAAGTTTGCATTAATTCAAAATTCTTAACCATACAAAATGCTTATATTTTTATTTGGAATGGAAATGTAACACAGATTAGGAATTACGGGCACTTTTCAAATTTCGTCCCTGGCTCTGCATTTCATTCTCAGTTTGTAAACCTTAAATTTGTCTTAAGGTAGAATACCCGTAATGTGGCCATTTTGAGAGTCTTAAAACATTCAAATTTTTCTAGCTGCGTCTTTACATATCCAAACTTATTCGGGTGTGATCGTAAACATTCGACAAAGCCTGAATAATTCTGATGTCACATGAATCTCATTAGGGGTGGACTACCGGTCCTAATTAACCCTTTCCCGAACAAGACCGGGTTTTGACGTCCCAATTAGAAAAGGCTTGGGAAAACATTGAGGCAAAAGAAGAAAATGCTGATAACCAGCATTGTCTCCTTTTACCTCAATGTTTTCTGGGCTTTATTGTACACAAAACTCTTCTTTGCTAACATCAACTGTGGTGTCTGCAGCAGCTTTCAGATTGGACGACACTAATATTTTGTCTTTGGGGAAAGGGTTAAAGGCCTGGTGACATACACAATCCTGCATCCAGAGCACATGGTCAGTCGTACAGTATATTTCTGGACAAGATGTGGACATGATGTGGAGGCGGAATTGTGACCAAACCTTTAATTTCTCCATTTTTCTCTGGGTTGGCCTCATTTAGGTTAATTAATGGTAAATGACAATATCATGATACTTAGCTCTTGTCTTAGTTCAGTCAATTAATCAACCTCCATATGGCTTGTCACTGCATGGTTTTTGATGACTTTGTAGAAATGAAGAACATGCTTGTGATCAGTTTACCTACTTTTCCGTTAACACTTTCCCAAACGGCAAAATTTTAGGTTGATCTTCTTCAAAAACTGCCACAAATGACAAAATGTATGTTATTAAAGATATGATTTGTGTAAAATATGGCACAGAAAATATTGAGACAAAAGGAGAAACTGCTGGTTATCAGCAGTTTCTTCTTTTGTTTCAATGTTTTCCCAAGCCTATTCTCTTAGGGACGTCAAAACCAGGTCTTGTTTGGGAAAGGGTTAATATTTCTACTGTATCAAATAAGAAATTTATTTAACACAATTGCAATATCTTTTTTTATATTTTTGGTCTGCTGCCCTATCAATTTTTGTAGCCTACTTTTTCCCACCTGGTAATTAAGTGGTGCATTGTAGAAAATAACAAATGATAATAGTGAAACTATGATTAATTTAACCCATTTAACCAGTCAACTACTTTTTCTGGCCTGTGTATTCCTAGCAACAGTGCAACCGCCTTTCTGTTCTAAACAGACAGACAGACGGACAGACAGATTATTGCACAGACAGACAGGATGATAATGATAGACAGATAGACATGGTAAGAGACTTACAAGTAAGTTAGACAGTGTAATCCTGCCAACAGTGCACCGGCTGTTCTGTTCTAGTCAGACAGACAGACGAACAGACAGATGAACAGACAGACATGGTGAGATACTTACAAGTAAGTTAGACAGTGTAATCCTGCCAACAGTGCACCGGCTGTACTGTTCTAGACAGACAGATGAACAGACAGACAGATGAACAGATAGACAGACAGACAGATGAACAGATAGTTGTACGAACAGACAGATGGACATGGTGAAATACTTACAAGTAAGTTAGACAGTGTAATCCTGCCAACAGTGCACCGGCTGTTCTGTTCTAGACAGACAGATGAACAGACAGACAGATGAACAGATAGATGAACAGACAGATGAACAGACAGATGGACATGGTGGAATACTTACAAGTAAGTTAGACAGTGTAATCCTGCCAACAGTGCACCAGCTGTACTGTTCTAGACAGACAGATGAACAGACAGACAGATGAACAGATAGATGAACAGACAGATGAACAGACAGATGGACATGGTGGAATACTTACAAGTAAGTTAGACAGTGTAATCCTGCCAACAGTGCACCGGCTGTACTGTTCTAGACAGACAGATGAACAGACAGACAGATGAACAGATAGATGAACAGACAGATGAACAGACAGATGGACATGGTGGAATACTTACAAGTAAGTTAGACAGTGTAATCCTGCCAACAGTGCACCGGCTGTACTGTTCTAGACAGACAGACAGATGGACAGACAGACAGACAGACATGGTGGAATACTTACAAGTAAGTTAGACAGTGTAATCCTGCCAACAGTGCAACGGCTGTACTGTTCTAGACAGACAGACAGATGGACAGATGGACATGGTGAGATACTTACAAGTAAGTTAGACAGTGTAATCCTGCCAACAGTGCAACGGCTGTACTGTTCTAGACAGACAGACAGATGGACAGATGGACATGGTGAGATACTTACAAGTAAGTTAGACAGTGTAATCCTGCCAACAGTGCACCGGCTGTACTGTTCTAGACAGACAGACAGACAGACAGATGGACATGGTGGAATACTTACAAGTAAGTTAGACAGTGTAATCCTGCCAACAGTGCACCGGCTGTACTGTTCTAGACAGACAGATGAACAGACAGACAGATGGACATGGTGGAATACTTACAAGTAAGTTAGACAGTGTAATCCTGCCAACAGTGCACCAGCTGTACTGTTCTAGACAGACAGACAGATGAACAGACAGATGAACAGACAGACATGGTGAGATACTTACAAGTAAGTTAGACAGTGTAATCCTGCCAACAGTGCACCGGCTGTACTGTTCTAGACAGACAGACAGACAGACAGATGGACATGGTGAGATACTTACAAGTAGGTTAGACAGTGTAATCCTGCCAACAGTGCACCGGCTGTTCTGTTCTAGACAGACAGACAGATGGACAGACAGACAGACAGACATGGTGGAATACTTACAAGTAAGTTAGACAGTGTAATCCTGCCAACAGTGCACCGGCTGTACTGTTCTAGACAGACAGACAGATGAACAGACAGACAGATGGACATGGTGGAATACTTACAAGTAAGTTAGACAGTGTAATCCTGCCAACAGTGCACCGGCTGTACTGTTCTAGACAGACAGACAGACAGACAGACAGATGAACAGATAGACAGATGAACAGACAGACAGATGAACAGACAGATGAACAGACAGATGAACAGACAGACATGGTGAGATACTTACAAGTAAGTTAGACAGTGTAATCCTGCCAACAGTGCACCGGCTGTACTGTTCTAGACAGACAGACAGACAGACAGATGGACAGATAGACAGACAGACAGATGAACAGATAGACAGACATGGTGAGATACTTACAAGTAAGTTAGACAGTGTAATCCTGCCAACAGTGCACCGGCTGTACTGTTCTAGACAGACAGATGAACAGACAGACAGATGAACAGATAGATGAACAGACAGATGAACAGATAGATAGACATGGTAAGATACTTACAAGTAAGTTAGACAGTGTAATCCTGCCAACAGTGCACCGGCTGTACTGTTCTAGACAGACAGATGAACAGACAGACAGATGAACAGATAGATGAACAGACAGATGAACAGATAGATAGACATGGTAAGATACTTACAAGTAAGTTAGACAGTGTAATCCTGCCAACAGTGCACCGGCTGTACTGTTCTAGACAGACAGACAGACAGACAGATGGACATGGTGAGATACTTACAAGTAAGTTAGACAGTGTAATCCTGCCAACAGTGCACCGGCTGTACTGTTCTAGACAGACAGACAGACAGACAGATGGACATGGTGAGATACTTACAAGTAAGTTAGACAGTGTAATCCTGCCAACAGTGCACCGGCTGTACTGTTCTAGACAGACAGATGAACAGACAGACAGATGAACAGATAGATGAACAGACAGATGAACAGATAGACAGACATGGTGAGATACTTACAAGTAAGTTAGACAGTGTAATCCTGCCAACAGTGCACCGGCTGTACTGTTCTAGACAGACAGATGAACAGACAGACAGATGAACAGATAGATGAACAGACAGATGAACAGATAGATAGACATGGTAAGATACTTACAAGTAAGTTAGACAGTGTAATCCTGCCAACAGTGCACCGGCTGTACTGTTCTAGACAGACAGACAGACAGACAGATGGACATGGTGAGATACTTACAAGTAAGTTAGACAGTGTAATCCTGCCAACAGTGCACCGGCTGTACTGTTCTAGACAGACAGACAGACAGACAGATGGACATGGTGGAATACTTACAAGTAAGTTAGACAGTGTAATCCTGCCAACAGTGCACCGGCTGTACTGTTCTAGACAGACAGACAGATGGACAGACAGACAGATGGACAGACAGACATGGTGGAATACTTACAAGTAAGTTAGACAGTGTAATCCTGCCAACAGTGCACCGGCTGTACTGTTCTAGACAGACAGACAGACAGACAGACAGACATGGTGAGATACTTACAAGTAAGTTAGACAGTGTAATCCTGCCAACAGTGCACCGGCTGTTCTGTTCCGCTGCTCTGAATGGCCCTGAAGATAGAAAATACCAACATTGTAATACAAACATAAGACAACAATTGTAAAACAACGTTATAATACAAGATGCTAGGCCAAAATTTGTTAATGTTCATAACAACATTATAATACAAAGATGATTGGCAAAAAAATGTAATACAATGAAATAGCAACATCAAAATACAAAGACAATAGGCCAAAAGGTGTAATACAATGTAATAACATCATTGAATCATTAATACAAAGATGATTGGACAAAAATTGTAATATATAATGGCAAAATTGTAATAAATGTTTAGATAGAGTTGTGGAGGGATTTGTTGCAAAGGTAATGAAAAGGTAATGTATATTTCAGATGACAATTTCAAATGAATGAAGTTTTACACTCTTTGGTATTTCCATGTAGAAAACATTATGTTAAAAGCGGTATTATGTGAGAATGTGTTAGTAACACTCTTTTTAGATGATAACATATGAAATTAGATTAATCGATCCATAAGTATCTATGATCTTGCATAATGACAAGAATATCAAAACCAAAATATTTATGTAAAATATGCATACGGGTGTAGCCTCTTTGAATTCCTGTCTAATATGAAAAAGTGCATTTTTACAGGAATGAGACTAACAACTTACAGCAAGAGACATAATTTTCAAGCTTCAATACCAGCTGATAAGATGATTTTACCCTTTCCCAAACGACAAAACTGAAGGGTGAGGGTGGTCCAATGTGAAATCTGCTGTCGATAGAATAGATGATAGTTAAGGTCGAATTTGTGTGAATAATAGCAAAGAAAATATTGAGGCAAAAGGAGAAACTGCTGGTTATCAGCAGTTTCTTCTTTTGTCTCAATGTTTTCCTAGGCTTTTTCTATTAGGGATGTAAAAACCAGGTCTTGTTTGGGAAAGGGTTAAGTCAAGCACTGGAGCACCAACCTATTTTTCCACAATTTGGTACCAAGTTTACCTAACAGCATTGGTTTTCAATTTTTCTCCTCAATATTTTCTATGTTATGATTTAAGGTTTTCCACCCTTACTGAGATTAATATGAAGATGTAACTTTTTCTGCGACATTGTTAACATTCGTTACATAGCCAGACCGATTCAGGTGACATCGGGTGGTGTTTACGATGTTGCCCGAATAATAATCTGACATTGCATGAATCTCATTAGGGATGGACTACCTTCAACAAAATTCTCGGAGATTGTACATGACCTCACTCCAGGTAAATTAGCATCTCTGATAGGTAAAAATACCTTGGTGGTTCCCACAGTCTACTAATCAAATGTTACTATAAATAGATTTAGTCCAGGTAAGTAGAACATTCCAAACTTTCAACCCTCTTTTATGTTGTCAGCTTTCGTAGCAGTATATTTCAGTTATTACATTGCCCTAATTTTTCTTAGCTATTTGCTTGGGAAAGAATATCAAGGGCAAAGCATATGCATGGAATGGTATAATGCCACTTTCAATTGCTTTGGTCATATTGTTATGGGTACAGCACCTAACCAATGATTCCAGGCATTTCTCACATCAGTACCACCACTTATCCAATCTGAGCCTCCAGCTGCTCTCTCACTTGTACGATTACTAAAAAAGACCCAAAAATGTAAAATTTCATTCACTTGAAAATGTTGGCTGCAACATCTTTGAATAGGGGACAATTTTATCCAGTTATCCGTTACGTAATTTCGGACAAACAAAATAGTATTTCATTGGTGTTGTGATTCAAGCTGTAGTTATGAGATTCTATAACAAGAGGGCCAAGATGGCCCTGTATCGCTCCACTGGCTTTTAGACATTTAGACTACGAACTTCTTCAAGGAATACAATAGAGGTCTATCCAAAGAAGATTCATGCTACACCAGAATGAAATCCAATGAGTGATTAAGGACCAGAAATGTTTTTAAATTTTTCTTAAAATTACACTATGTTTTATATATAGAGAAAAATATGCCTATCCCACAGCGGCCAAGCTTTTCATTCGGTTTTGAAGGAATTTGGAAGAGATTCATGCAAGGAAGATTTCTGTGAAGTTTGGTTGAAATTGGTCCAGAAGATTTGGAGAAGAAGATTGGTTAAGAATTTTTTGAAAATTCAATTTAATTAAATTTATCAAAATTTGAGTTCTACACGGAAAATATTTTTTTAAGGAATTTAGAGAAGATTCATGCAAGGAAGATTCGTGTGAAGTTTGGTTAAAATTGGTCGAGAAGTTTTGAAAAAGAAGATTTTTCTAAAAATTTAATTTAGTTTAATTAATTAATATTTAAGTTTTACACAGAATTTATTTTTTTGAAGGAATTCAGAAGAGATTCATGCAAGGAACATTTCTGTAAAGTTTGGTTGAAATTGGTCCAGTAGTTTTAAGTGGAGAATAAAATTTTTTTAATATTTTTCGAAAATTTAATTTAACTAAATTAATTAAAATTAAAGTTATACACAGAATTGATCTTTTTGAAGGAATTAAGAAGAAATTCATACAAGGAAGATTTCTGAGAAGTTTGGTTTAAATTGGTCCCGTAGTTTTGGAGAAGAAGAATTTTCAAAGATTTTTCCAAAATTTAAACCAATTAAATTAATTAAAATTCAAGTTCAGTGTGGATTTTATTCTTTTGAAGGAATTTGGTAGAGATTCATGCAGGGAAGATTTCTGTGAAGTTTGGTTGAAATTGGTCCAGTAGTTTTGGAGAAGAAGAATTTTTAAAGATTTTTCGAAAATTTAATTCAATTGAATTAATTCAAATTCAAGCTCTGCACAGATTTTATTCTTTTGAAGGAATTTGGTAGAGATTCATGCAAGGATGATTCGAGTTTGGTTGAAATTGGTCCATTAGTTTTGGAGAAGAAGATGTTTGAAAATTGTTTACGCACGCAAGGACGCACGCATGCACGGACGCAGGGCCATGACATAAGCCCCGCTGGCCTTTGGCCAGTGGAGCTAAAAACACCGACGATTTATCAAAACATAACAGTTAACCCAGTCTATTTTTAGCACAAAATTCATTGCCATTTAGACCACTCTACAATGTTGCCTCTTGGGAGTGGGTTAAGGAAAGATTCAAGAAGTTATCAAAGGCAAAAATGTTGGAAAATACCACAATTTCTTTCAGCAGCGGCCATAGCACAGTTGGTAGCGCATCTGCCTCTCACTTGAGAAGTCTCAGGTTCGAAACTCAGATTGAGCAAATACCTTTTCTAACAAAATGTCACCCATCACCCATCAATGGTTTGATATCGTAAACCTATGTGGGCAAGCAGCTGGAGGCTCGCTTAGGCTGTTATGGTAGTACTGGTATGAGAAACACAAGGAATCCATGGTTAGGTGCTCAGGCCGCTGTGATATGACTATAGCAGTTGAAAACGGCGAAAAACCCCAATAAAACCAAAACCACAATTTCTTTGTTAGCTCATTACAGATTTCATGAGATCAAATTATTGCTAAATTCTTTTTCCAGCTCATTAGGACTAATTCTCTCTTTGTCCCAAACTTTTCACATTAGCCTTCAAAACCAGGTCCCGGTTTCTTAAAGGGACATTTCATTCAAATTTCAATTTTTTAAAGTATGTCTTGATGCCAAGATTGGTTATTCTAATAAGTATAAATACTATTAGTTTTTTGAAGTTGTTGCCAATACGCGAGAAACACGCATTTAAAGTTGAGACATAATCGATAAATTGCATATAAATCCGAACTGTTGTCCACAACAATTTGTTCAATTTTAACACAAAAATATAAATTTCTCGTAAATGGCGCAATATTTTGGCTTGAAATTTTCAGAATTTTCATAAGGAAATATGCTCTTACAGATAAAAATAAAAGTAAAATTTATGACAAAAAATTCTGAAATGTCTCTTTAAAAAGAACTTTCTCAGACTCAAATCTGAGCTATGTACTCAAATCAGACGAAATCCATGTGAACTTCAATCGAATAGCCTTCAACCTGGAGAGTATTCCATTGAAGTTGAGCATGTACTCATGAGTTTTTTTCGAGAAACCGGGGCCAGGTGTTGTTTGGAAAAGGGTTAATCAAAAGAAAGATGTTGGACACGTCCTCAATTTCTTCGTTATCTCATTACATGATATCAAATTATTGCTAAATTCTTTTTCCAGCTCATTAGAATTAGTTTTCTCATCTTTCCTTTCATTGAGATAGGGTTCAACAGATTTACAGAATTCAATGTAATTTCCAGGGGTAAGCAAAAATATACGAGCCGAGATCTGGAAAAACATACCTTAAAGCATTTTTAAAAAATGAGTTTTAAGATCAGCCTGTTGTCTAATGCAGTCCAATATGCATCCATGCTGCTCTCTTTAAGTTGCTACAGGTCACGAAGAAGCTATTAGAGAACAACATGGAACCTGATCAGACTGTACGAATGCACAGGCTGATCTGGATCTATGTTGGGCTCAAAAGCTTTAAGGGACGTTTTTCCAGATCCTGGCTCAATTACTTTAACCCATTCTCACACACTGACGATTTTTGATGCTCCACAATATAAAGGCTCTGGAAAACATCATAGAAAATGAAGGAATTGATTGTGACATGCAATTTCTTTATTTCCCACAATGTTTTCTTCACAAAGTAACAATACAAACTGAGCTATTTTGGCTGTGCAAAAGTCTAAAACAGTTAGCTAATGAGACAACCCATTCCTACACATTGACACCCCTCACAAAAAATGCTTGGAAAAACATTGTGGAAAATGAAGAAATTGCTTGTTACAAGCAATTTCTTCATTATCCAAAATGTTTTCTTACCCAAAATGCAAAGATTTTTAAAATTTCATTAATTTGGAATTGCCGTCTGCAACACCTATCAAATTGGAACAGTCCAAAACTTTTCCAGACTGCTAATACTATGTACAAGTATTTCAGGAATGTCTCTCAAGTAATGTATCACAGATGTACTCAAGAGTTTTTTGCTTACTTCCTTAACCCTTTACCAAACGACAATATTTTAGACTGCTTGAAATTCAAAGATGTTGCAGACAAACATTTCAAATGAATGAAATTTAAAAAAGATTGGTCATTTTGGGTAGAAAACATTGTGAGAAATGAAGAAATTGCTTGTCACAAGCAATTTCTTCATTTTCCACAATGTTTTCCAAAGCCATTATCTTGTAGGCAGCCAAAAGGCGTCAATGTGTGGTAATGGGTTGAATGACAAAAATGTTGTAACTGCAGCTTGAGCAAGCCTCAATACAACATTTTTAGTCCAAACATATAACATAACTCTGCTGATTAGTTCTTATTTGAAATATTGCATAGCATTCTTGTAGACATTATTTATCGAGTTACATGAAATAAAGCAAAAATTGACTCAATGGGCTTCATACTTCTTACAAGCATCTTACAGTGCATTCATGATCTGCTGCTCAAAAAGCTATTGAATATGGTACTGATTAAAATTTTACTAGACTGTCAATAACTTTATCAGCTAAATATTGTAAGATCTCTCCTACCCAGCAAATCCCTGACTCTTCAAACCACTTTCAAATTGGTCAATTTAGTATTAAGGTAGAATACTCATAATGTGGCCATTTTGAGATTCATAAAACATCGAATTTATTTCGAGTATCGTCGTAACGTATCCAAACTTACTTGGGCACAGTCATAAATATTCCGCGGTGGAAAGTCGCGGTGGAAAGTTCCACGCCAAATGTTGGCGTGGCCAAAATAATTCCGACGTCACACAAATTTCATTAGGGGTAGACTATCTTAACAGAATTATTGAAGATTTTCTGCCATTGCTGTGTCACAGAATTACCATGTATGAGATAAAGCTTTCTTTGATAGGGTCAGCTCATCTTGAAATTAATAATAAAGATCTAAAGAACCACCAGGAAAGATCTGATAAGCCCACAACAATGACTCAGTGAGTGCTAAACTTAGAATCACAAAATGAAATAGGTCATTATATATCTGGTGAACCTTAACAGACACTCACCTATATTCTATTATTTTACCTGGCCTCGGACAACTGATAAGCATTGTAGGTCTACTTGAATTTCTAAGCTCTAATGGCCATAGGCCAAAAGAGCTTCAGGCCAGAATAGCTACACTGATCGCATGGTTCCCAACACATCAGACTCTCAATCATGAGTTCCAGGGTTTGATCCCATACCACACAGCCAACATCATTTCTGATAAAACTAGAACTGTCGCAAAGCGCACGAATACCCCCCCCCCCCCCCCCCCCTAGGGCCTTGTCACTGAAAAAGTGCTATCGGTCAAAAGGTTCTTGACTTAGAGCATGGAAACAGATTTTAAACAAAGCCCAACTGTGACCTTGACCTTTGACCTTGGTGACCCCAAAACAATAGGTCACCTCCTTGGGTCAAGGGCAACAACTGTGTAAAGTTTCATGATCCTAGGTCAAACGGTTCTCGAGTTAGAACACGGAAACGAAATTGTAAATTTTGACTACTCCCCCCCCCCCTCCTTAAAAAGTTCAAAGTGGCATAACTCTAAAACTAACGACTGGGTCAAGATGAAAATTGCAGATGCACAAATTCATATGATAGGAAACATCCTGATAAAATTTCAGAAAAATTGGTCAAAAACTGTGGGAGGAGAAGAGGACACAAGATTATGTACATGGACGGGCGGACGGGCGGACAGACGGACAACCTGATTCCAGTATACCCCCCATAACTTCATTGCGGGGGGTTTAGTTATTTCCCACCAGTGATTTGCTACTTGTTAACCTCTATGGGTGAACAGATGAAGGCCCCGTTAAGGTTGTAGCGGTAGTACTGGTATGAGAAATAACCAGAATCCATGGTTAGGTGCTCCAGCCATCGTGATATGACCATAGCAGTTAAAAGAGGTGTTATCATTCCAATCTCTCACCATCTGTCTGTCTGTCTGTCTGTCTGTATGTCTGTCTGTCTTACTTGTAATGACCTTGACCTTGACATCATTGGCAAGGTCTTGTCACAAGGATGCATAAGTGAAATGTAAAATCCCTATCACCTATGATTCATAAGTTGTACAGCCTGCCCTATCACGGTGGATAATCACGTGATACAATATTTTCAGAAAATCTTCAATAATTTTGTAAATGCTGGACCGATTTGAATTTGGTTTGAAGCAGAGAATGTGGACAGACGTCACCCATTAGATGGACGTTGTTGATTTTTGACAATTCAACTGATAAAAAAGTTATTGAAGATAAACCAAAATTTTGGTTTATCTTCAATAACTTTTTTATCAGTTGATCTTTCAAAGATTCAACACATCCAGCTTATTCCTGGCATTTTTCCACTTTCTCTGCTTAAAATCAAATTCAAATTGGTCAAGTATTAAAAAAGATATTGAAGATTATCGGAAATTTTGAGTAACGTGATTATACACTGTGCCTATGTAAATATTGGTTGCTATAGTCCAGTCACGATGTTATGGCACATGCATACAAAATTCAAACATAAACAAGGGAAAAACAATCCTAATACAAATTTGCATGTGTTGGTTTGAATCTTGCAGGTGTGAGACACCTGCAAGATTTAAAACATCACATGCAAAATTACAGTAGTATGGAGTATGTTCAATATTGTTTTGTTTGTATATGTAATTTGTGCCATAATTTCATGAACGGATTATAACAGACATTACAAACACTTTCCATCTTCTACCAATTGCCTTCCTAGGTCAGTGACCTTGACCTTGGGCAATGATTATAATCATGAAGTAATAATTTAAGCAGTATATTCTGTTTTTATTAGAGAGACAGGGCAGAGCCTAGTAAACGGTGATTTACATATAAGCTTGAGGAGAATCAGCCTTCTCTATTAGCGGTAAATCGTAAGTAATAGTGCAAAGCATTATAACTACAGCGTGAATCAAGCTGTAGTTACGAGGTTTTATAACAACACATTTTACAATTGCACATTCTTTCAATGTCGAAATGTGTTCATGCTCGTGCCGCACGTTTTTCCATTATTTCATCCATGATATTGAGATTTAAACTCGTGGAATAACCTCTTTGCTTAGCCACACCTAGTCTGGCCCAGACCCTAGTATGAAGGTTATAGTATTTAAAGCAAAGACCCTTTTTAAATGACATCCTAGTCTAGAATACTTTCTGTTGGCAATAAATACCTTGGACTTGGATTAAAGAGGCAAGTCTCAAAGAGAATAATGCACCCATTTACAAATAACGCAAACAGAAACGACTAGGGCTAGTCTAAGCCACACCCTGAAAGGTGAATAAAAACGAAATATACATCCATTCTACAGATTGTCTCCCTTTGGTACAGGTTAACCTTGGAAGGGGAGGTAACTTGTTATATGCACTTTTTCTACAAAACGACTACATAATAATTTTCAATTTGAAGAACAAGTCTAGATTTTTGTCTTCTGTTAATAGGTTATTTACAGTTTATGTAATAACTCACTGAAAATAATTCTTAAGAAATGAATCATAACCGCTCTGAGTTTTCCTCCACAAAATGAAAGGTTAACCCTTTCCCAAAGAAAACCTTGTTTTGACATCCGTAAGTTAAAGGGCTTGGGAAAACATTGAGACAAAGAAGAAAATGCTGATAACCAGCATTTTCTCCTTTTGTCTCAATGTTTTCTGTACTACAATGAACACCAGTTTCATCTCCATCTACTACATCCATTTTGTCGTATGCAGCAGCGTTTGGATTGATATTGCCCAAATTCTCTTCTACAATATGAAAGGTTGAACATTTTCTGGGAAAGATAAAACGAGTGATATCACTGGTATAAAACAGGATAATCTTCCACAAATCAACAGATACAAAACTCTAGCTTCAGCTGTTACAACCCTTTCTGAATTCTCCTTTTGAATTCTCTTGAAGTGTTACACAACAAAATTTGTTTGTGAAACATCAATGCCGAATGAACAACATGTGAAACACCAATGCCGAAGCAACAGCATGCAAAACATCATTGCTGTAGCATCAGCGACTTTTTATTAACCCTCTCCAAAACAAGATAGCAAGGCTTGGGAAATCATTGAGGCAAAGGAAGAAAATGCTGATAACCAACTTTTTCTCCATTTACCTAAATATTTTCAGTGGTATATTGTATGAAACCAGTGATATCACTGGTATAAAACAGGATAATCATCAGCAAATCAACAGATAGAAAACTCAACCTTCAGCTGTTACAACCCTTTCTGAATTCTCCTGAATTCTCTTGAAGTGTTAAACAACAAAATTAATTTTGTTTGTGAAACATCAATGCCGAATGAACAACATGTAAAACACCAATGCTGAAGCAACAACATGTGAAACACCAATGCCGAAGCAACTACATGTGAAACACCAATGCTGTAGCAACAACATGTGAAACATCAATGCTGTAGCAACAACATGTGAAACACCAATGCTGTAGCAAAAGCATGTGAAACACCAATGCTGTAGCAACAACATGTGAAACACCAATGCTATAGCAACAACATGTGAAACATCAATGCAGAAGCAACAGCATGTGAAACATCAATGCCATAGCAACAACATATGAAACATCAATGCCATAGCAACATGTGAAACACCAATGCTGTAGCAACAACATGTGAAACATCAATGCCATAGCAACGACATGTTAAACATCAATGCTGAAGCAACAACATGTAAAACATCAATGCTGTACGTAGCAACAACATTTGAAACATCAATGCCGAAGCAACAACATGTGAAACACCAATGCCGAAGCAACAACATGTGAAACATCAATGCCATAGCAACAACATGTGAAACATCAATGCCGAAGCAACAACATGTGAAACATCAATGCTGTAGCAACAACATGAGAAACATCAATACTGTAGCAACAACATGCGAAACACCAATGCTATAGTAACAACATGTGAAACATCAATGCCGAAGCAACAGCATGTGAAACACAAATGCCATAGCAACAACATGTGAAACACCAATACTGTAGCAACAACATGTGAAACATCAATGCCGAAGCAACAGCATGTGAAACACAAATGCCATAGCAACAACATGTGAAACACCAATGCTGTAGCAACAACATGTGAAACATCAATGCCGAAGCAACAGCATGTGAAACACAAATGCCATAGCAACAACATGTGAAACATCAATGCTGTAGCAAAAGCATGTGAAACACCAATGCTGTAGCAAAAACATGTGAAACATCAATGCCATTAACAGAATGTGAAGCACCAATGCTGAAGGAAAAGCAGGTGAAACATCAATGCTGTAGCAAAAGCATGTGAAACATCAATGCTGTAGCAAAAGTATGTGAAACATCAATGCTGTAGCATGTAAAACATCAATGCTGTAGCAAAAGCATGTGAAACACCAATGCTGTAGCAAAAGCATGTGAAACATCAATGCTGTAGTAAGAGCATGTAAAACATCAATGCTGTAGCTAAAGCATGTGAAACATCAATGCTGTAGTAAAAGCATGTAAAATATCAATGCTGTAGTAAAAGCATGTAAAACACCAATGCTGTAACATGTGAAACACCAATGCTGTAGCAAAAGCATGTAAAACATCAATGCTGTAGCAAAAGCATGTGAAACATCAATGCTGTAGTAAAAGCATGTAAAATATCAATGCTGTAGTAAAAGCATGTAAAACACCAATGCTGTAACATGTGAAACATCAATGCTGTAGTAAAAGCATGTAAAACACCAATGCTGTAACATGTGAAACATCAATGCTGTAGCAAAAGCATGTGAAACATCAATGCTGTAGCAAAAGCATGTGAAACATCAATGCTGTAGTAAAAGCACGTGAAACATCAATGCTGTTGCAAAAGCATGTGAAACATAAATTCTGTTGCAAAAGCATGTGAAACACCAATGCTGTTGCAAAAGCATGTGAAACATCAATGCTGTTGCAAAAGCATGGTAGCAACAGCATGTGAAACATCAATGCTGTAGCTAAAGCATGTGAAACATCAATGCTGAAGCAACAGCAACTTTTTTTAAAGTAAATTTTTCCCTTGTTATTATTATTAGTTTATTACTACTACCTACAAGGCCATCAAGGCGGTAAAGCTGTTATGGCCTTTCAACTCTTTTAGTCGAATTAGATTTTTTCAAATGAGCTGAGGTTCAAAGGAGAAAATGGGTCAAAATGCATGACAATCGCTTCTAGAGATGGAAATTATTCCTTTGGTGGGTGTGGAATATCCCACAATTTCACCCAAAGTGAGAGGTCATGCGCTCTCTCAAGGTCTCCCAATATTTGTTCCTTTGGTATTTGTGAAACATCTTCGGTGATTTAGGGCTGTCCATAATTCAATCTTAGATCTAGAAATCAAACGAAGTAGTATGATATTTACTGGTGGTGAACTTAAACAATTTTCGCTACAAGGTATAGATATTTTTCCAACGACAATGAAATTGTTCTAAAAACAGACCGGGTTTACCATTTTGTATTGACAAACTGTCGTTGTTGCTATAAAATCTCGTAATTACGGCTTCAATAAAGCCGTAGTTATGATATTTTATAACAACACCGACAGAATACATTGATCGCAAAAAACCCTCCCTCGCTTTGGCCAAGTTCACCACCAGTGATATTATGCCTTTCAAAAGATTACGCTTAGATGCATTTTTCATAGAATTTCCTTTTTGAAAACAAGTTAGTGACTCAGCACAAGTTTTTTGGTGCAAAGAAGGATAGTCTAAATGGAATCATCAGATAATCATAAACTTAAATTTTAGCTGTTATGTCTTATCAATTCAAACAGCTAACTTAAAATAGGATGCATTTGTGAAACATGAATGCCCTAGAAATGGCCAATGTTAAGTTTTCCGACGGACAGACGGACAGACAAACAGACGTCAGGAAAACAATTTGCCCCCTGATCTTTCAATACAGAGGCATAAAAAAATGTTGGGGGGGTCAACAAAAA